>PVIR01004946.1:0-75340 GCA_004026965.1 Petromus typicus
ATAAACATGGGTGCACATATGTCACTGTGATAAGAGTCTTTTAATTCTTTTGTGTATATACCTAGCAGGGCAATGGCCGGGTCAAATGGGACCATCAATCCTAGTTTTTTGAGGATTCTCCAAACTGATCTCCACAGGGGTTGTACGAGTCTACAGTCCCACCAACAGTGGAGAAGGGTTCCTTCTTCTCCGCAGCCTCACCAACATTTGCCGTTGGCTGATTCTGAGATGGCAGCCATTCTATGTGGAGTGAGATGAAATCTCAATGGTGTTTTCATCTGCATCTCTAGAATGACTAATGATGTTGAGCATTTCTTCATATGCTTCTTAGCTGCTCTTACTTCTTCCTCTGAAAAATATCTGTTCATTTTAGATGCCCATTTTTGAATTGGGTCATTAAGAAGCACATTTAATACATGGCTAAAGGCTGTATTGTACTGCATAAGCCCCCATGTACATGGTAGTTTTATCAGTAAAAGATAATTATGTTTTCATTGGGGGCTCTTGACTCTAAAAAAAATCATAATCATTTCAAATATAAACAATTCAACTTTAGACTGGCTCACTTTAATATATTTTATCTGTTTGTATGTGTATATAATTTGCTGAACCATTTCAAAGTAAAATTGAGACATCAACCATTTACCTCTTAGTATTCTGCATAAAGACATTGTCCGCATAACAACCAGATTTTAGCATTAGCAAAAAGCAGGAGTTTCCTAATATCTTCTAGTACCAGCCCATAGTCATATTTGCTTCCAAAATGTTTTTTTTTGTTTTTTTTTGAGACAGGGTCTCAAAAAGCCTGTGGTTCAGGCTGGCCCTGAGCTCAGCTTCAAACTCACATCACAGCAATCCTCCTGCCTCTGCCTCCCGAGTGCTGAGATTACAGGTGTGAGCCACCACGCCTGGCACTGTGGTATGTGTTATTGATTGCTGATAGGTGTGAGTCTCCATACCCAATATTGTATGTGGTTAACCAGGGATCGAACCCGGGTCCTTGCGCCTGCAAGACAGGCACCGGAACCATTGAGCTAAATCCCCAGCCCCCAAAATGTTTTTATAGCTACTTAGTTTTGAAACAAGATCTGGTCAGGGGTCATACACTGTGTTTAGTTATGTCTATTAAAGTCTCTTTGGCAGTCTCCTCACCTTCTTCACCTTTTTAATACTAGTGACGATTTGAAGATCAGTACACTTGTTTATAGAGTATTTCACATCTGATTTTATCTGATTTTTTCCTCTCTGGGGCTTATGTAATGTCTGTTTTTTCTGTATTTCCTGTAATTCACATGTTTGTAAATATTTTTGGCAAGAATCCATCATAGAGTGATGCTGGGTTACTTGGTATAGTAACACAGGAAGGGGGCATATGATGTCTACTTTGTCACTGTTAGTGATACCGTTTAGCAGTGGATTAGTCCACTGATAGGTTGGTAGCTAAATATGGTGTTGGGAAGGTAGGTCTGGTTGGAGGAGATGGGCTACTTGGGGCATAGCCTGGAAGGGTTTATCTCCTCCCACTCCTCCATTAATCCCTCTCTGTCTCCCACTGCTGTGATGTGAGCTCTTTCTTCTCTGCCATACCCCCCTACTTTTGAGCCAGCAACCTAGAAGCTGAACACTCTAAATTCTGAGCCAAAATAAGCTTCTCTTCCTTAGAATTGTGTTAGGTATTGTGTTCCAGCAAGGAGAAAATAAGACTAAAACCACAGCTCTAAATTACTGAGATAGAAGTCCTACTTTTTAAAAAATGAAAATAGAGCAGAACATAGGGGAGCACATTATGTAGAGTAAGAGTAGGATTGTTTCAGGAAGTTTATATTTTAGCTGTGCGTGGTGTACACATCTCTAAACCCAGCAACTTAGGACCATGGGGAGATCCTAAGTTCAAATTTAGCATCAGTGTCTTGTTGAGACATTAGGTAGCTGCATTGGGGGAATACAGGAAGCAGTCTCTGTGTTCAGCTACTTGAGATCAAGTAGATGATGGTGGTGATAAGGGAAGGTATATACATATTTGTCAAAAGTGTAAATGAGTGTGTTAACACATTATGTGCTATGTTACAGTTTGTGTGTGTATGCATATCTGTCTATATATATGTATATCTATCTATATGTATCTATCTATATGTATATATAAATACATATATTGATATATGTATATGTATGTTTATAGTCCTAGGGATCAAACTCAGGACTTTGTGCTTAAAACTCTTGCCTTATCTATACTTTTTTATTTAAATGTTTTCTTTTGATTTTTTTTCTGGCAGAATTAGCCTGATTCAGTACAAATCCCATGAAAATCTGCTTTCATGACTTTGGGAGGAGGTCAAAAATGAGTCATGAGCAAGCTTGGCTTTCTGTGAGCCAAAGAAGTTAGCAGGAATGTCACATATGGCAGATAAAGAAGATCAGAATGAAGACCTTGAGTCAGATGTGGAAGAAAAGAGTAGTGCAAATAAATGTTTTGCTAGTAAAAGTACTACAAAATAGTTATGTACACCTGAACAATCCAGTGCTAGAAGAAGTCAGAAAATGTTATTAGATTTTAGCTGGGTGAAACCTATTGGACAAAATGCCAAGATTGTGATTCAGTGTTGGAAACTGCAATGGACACTCTGTTGTAAGATGTTTTATAATACACTAATAATGAAATACAAGACAATATTCCTTATGTATCAGTAGTAATGATACAGGAGAGCAAAGAAGCCAAAAAAGGGAAAATATAACTCCCACCCTGCTAGATATCCAAAACACGAGTTCATGTTCTCTAAAATGGAAGAATAGATTATAGGAACAATGGAGGTTAAGAATAGGGAAAGTTTATTGAGAAAGAAAGATTCTGCCTAAGAGAGACAGAAGCAGGACCTAAAAGTGACTGACTTGCTCACCTCACTTCCCAAGAAGTTTCTGTGGAGCAAAGCCACAAGGTGAGAGAGGTTCAAGGTGGGACAAAACTATAGTCAACCAGTAACACTGCAGGTACAGTCGTTTAGGTTATATGGATTAAATGGCAGTCTAGTCGGAAAGCAATCAAATAACAAGTGTATACAGATTTTCAGTCAGGGATCTTTCCTGGGAGAGGTAGGTTAAGACCTTGTCCCTCTCCTTGGGGAAACCTACTTAGAATATCAATCATTGCTTTTTATTCTTACCTGAGTCTGGCACCTTAGACCACTCAGCCATCCTGACACCTTTTTTATCCTTTCCTGAGTGTGGTAGTCTCTGTCCTTTTGTAAAATTGGCCTTCAGTGAAAGTTTCTTGATTGTTGTCTGCTTTGACTGTTTGACTGTCCTTCATATGGGCTTTTCCAAGGTCTAGGATCTCTGTTCATAGTACTTTTAAGTCTTAAGAGTTGACTATTCCCAGAAGTTGGGTTTTCTGTTGTTCATTAAATAATTTATACCCCTTGAAACATTGCATTGGTATTTTTTTCTCCCAACAGTGCTCATCAAGAGTTCCCCTGGAGATTTTTTTTTTCATTCTTCCACCTCTATGAAAAAGGACTGTACCAAAAAATAGTCATAGGTGGTTTTGGGGGAAGCTCACATTGACCCGGGTCCTTCTGTGTCCTCTGTGTGTACATTGCTGTGTATGTAGTGTCTGGTTGCACACATACGCTGCGAGTCCCTGGGGATTTGCACCTCTCCTTTGGTCCCCTTAGAGAGGAAAAACTGTGTCTTGCTCCTTAAATGTGGCCTTAGTCCCTGCAGGGACTGACCACTCACAGGTGATACTTTAAGGGACTAAGCCAGCAGTCTCCCCTATCTGAATATCTACATGATATCTCACTGGCTTACCCACCTACAACAGTAATCCTCAAAAATAAATTTATCATGACACCTCACTATCTGAATTGAAAGCTTTTGTGTCAGAATTCTATTATTCTAATCATTAGACCCTAAAGAATTTGTGGAGAAGTGACAAAAAGGATGTTCAGGTTTTTTTAAGATTTATCCTGGAACTCAGCCACCAGGTCTTTTTTTGTGCAGTAATAAGCTAGATGGCTTTGTGAACAGATTTGTTGCACGTATTTCAAAAAGTAACTCAAATGTCACATTCAACAATGGATTCACTAGTTACCCATTGATACTATATTTTCTAAAAGAACACCAGTTGATCAGCATAAGAATTATTTGGAAGAACAAAGTTGAGATTCCTGAAAAAAGTACAAGTTCAAAACAGAAAAACATATAATACAATCTCTGGATTTCAGAAAGATATGGCATTGGTCTCCAATATGTCAAAGAAATACAAAGTAAATATAGATCCTGTCAAAATTACACTGTGATGATAAGATTGATAGCAAGGCCAGGCATAGGAATGTAATCCTAGCTCTCAGGATAGGCTAAAGCATCAGGATCCTGTGAAGTCAAGGTCAGCCTCTACTATGTGAGTTCAGGCCTATTCTGGACTACATAGTAAGACCTTCTCTCAGAGCTAACCAACAGAAAGATTAATAGTGAATCTTCAATGCAAGCAAACCAGAAATGGTCACCTTTTACAACAAAATGAAAAGCAAAGTAGACGTTCTTGACGAGGTATAGAGCAACTGTGATATCTCTTGAAACACAAAGCATTGGATAGTGGTTGTATTTTACTGGATTCTAAACATATTAGGTAGGCACAGTTTCATAGTTTACAAAGAAAATGACAAAAAATGTCACAGAGAAATTTTTCTAGAGGATTGGGGCTGGAATTGATAAGTGTTCAAGTACAACTCAGGGAGAACAGTATGTATCTGCTCAAAGAACTCCTCAGAAGAATTAATTACAAAACAACACACGTTGGTTTTAGTAACTTTTCCAGATTGGCTATGAATTTCGTACACTATTTCTTCAGTTTTATGGTCATTGTACTGGGTGTCTGCTCTTGAACAGGGCACAGCCCAGAACTCAGTCAGATGACAACTGAGAAGGGTGTCGTCCTTCTCAACAGGCCGTGTCTGTGTTTGTTGGGTTCTACACCACGGCATGGTATAGACAGTTCCCGAACTCTCCACTGAGAGAAAACCTGACCCTGTCTCTGATCTTTGTTAGATGACTAATCTTAAGCAAGTTATTTAAAATTTTGAGCTTTAATTTTCTTTTTAGTTTGTTTTTGAGGTAGAATCCTCTGCGTCCTTCACTTTTCTTATCTGTAACATTGGAACATTTCATTAGATGATCTAGAGTGTGGCACGTGGTAAATCAGTAGGACTAATTCCCTGTCCTTGTTCTTTTATTTTTCATGCAGCTTTAATTACCTGTTATTAAATGGTAGGTAAGCCTCAGCTAGAGGTGTGAAATGATTAGGATTACGTCTTAAAGGAAGCATCTTTGAGGCTATTGTGCCGTCTGAGCCCTTTGTAGTATAATGTGGATATTGGGGGAAGGGAAGATGGAAGGGTAGAGTGGACCTTGGCTTCTCCTAAGTTTGCTTTCTGTGTTTTGCATTAATATCTCTGTGTTGCTGCAAATAACCAGCTGGGTTTCCTTGTGTGCCTGTGTATGGGTTACTTAGAATGACATGCTGCATGTGAAAAGTCTCTGTAGGTGCTCTCTGCTGTAGGGTTCACTAAAGAAGTGGTCTCCTGGGCTCTGCCATCCTTTGTGGCTTCTCAGGACCTTCTTGTGTCATCTGCAGGATGAAGAGTCTAGGTTCTCTGTTCATAGTACTTTTAAGTCTTAAGAGTTTACTATTCCCAGAAGTTGAGTTTTCTGTTGTTCATTAAATAATTTATACCCCTTGAAACATTGCATTGGTATTTTTTTTTTTTTTTCTCTCAGCAATGCTCATCAAGAGTTCCCCTGGAGATTTTTTTTTTCCTTCTTCCACCTCTATGAAAAAGAAGGATTCTACTGAAAAATAGTCATAGGCAGCTTTGGGGGAAGCTCACATTGACCGGGTCCTTCTGTGTCCTCTCTGTGTACATTGCTATGTACGTAGTGTCTGGCTGCGTGCGCGCGCACACACACACACACACACACACACACACACACACACACACACACACACACACACACACACACACACACTACGAGTCCCCAAGGATTTGCAGCCTCTCCTTTGGTGCCCTTAGAGAGGAAAACCTGTCTCTTGCTCCCTGAATGTGGCCTTAGTCCCTGCATGGTAGACTGCAGGGACTGACCACTCACAGTTGACACTTGACGGGGCTAAGCCAGCAGTGCTCCCCGGAGTACATGCTCTAATGCAGCTTCCTGTATCCCACATCCACGTTCTAATGTTAACAAAGCGCAGCGTTTGGAACTTGAAACAGGCAGCTGTGTGGGCTCGTTGTGCAGTGGATTTGAAAGCTCTTGCTTTGAGAGACTCTGCTAACGTGGACCGCCTGGCTGTTTGAAAGATTGGCAGATGGATTTGAATTTTATTTATGAATAGTCTTCCTTTGAGAATGACAGGGCTTCTTCTTTCTTGTGCAAAATAGGGGTGAATTTATGATTTTTATAGAAACCAGGTGATTTTCTGCCTGGTGGGCTTGTCTCTCAAGTCAGGCAAAACTCAGTGTGTTTCATTTTAAGATCATTTGCCTGAAGCTATGAGGAGGATTGCAGCGTAGGAAGGAAGCGCAATGTTCAGAGCCTTCGCTGAACTGGAAAGTTAAGCATTTTAACCCTTTTATGGTGGCTCTTGTGTTGGGGACTCAGGTTTTTAGGCTAGAAACAGATTGAGTTGGACTTTTCAATTTGTTAATGTTTTGTGATGTATAAATTAAAGATTAAAATACCATCTCCATCATTAGTCATGAAAGTTTAGAAAAAAAAAACTTCTCGGAGATAGTGTATTAGATAGAGTAGTGTATTAGATAGAGTAGTGTATTTTAATATCTTGATAATTGTGCTAATCCATTTTCAATGTCATCTTTGCTACTCAGGGGGAAAAGTTTGGACCGTTTGCTGGAGAGAAGAAAATGCCTGAAGACTTGGATGAAAATATGGACTATAGGCTGATGTGGGAGGTGAGGCTAGGACTGTTATTTTAAATAATAAAAATCAGTTCCTCTTTATTCTCTTTAATGCAAATTATCAAGCCATGTGAATCGATATTGATTCTAACCGAGTACTTTATATCACAAAGTATTAAATTTGAGGTTTGGCATTCCATAAAACAGTAGACTGTTAAAACATATCTTTAGGGAATTCTTTTCCAACTCTGAAATTTATAATTCATTTATCATTGAGAAAGCCTTGCATGTGAAGGATATTTGTATTTCAAAATTACTTGCTAGGTTTGGAACTGGATTTCTGAAATTGAAATTATATTTTTCCTTTAACTTTTACCTCCCCATTGTCAGTTCCAATGATATAGAAACTGTCATGAATTCTGTACTGGATCAAACTTCCCTCATTAAACTATGTCTTACCTTAAAAAAATGTGCTTAAGTAAATGGTGACACTGGGCAGTACTTTGTTTGTAGGCCATGGTTTCTTCTATTTTGTGGATGTTAACATCTACAAGATGTTTGCACAGCACCGACATTAGTGTTTTCTTGTAACTGGGATTACAGCCTAGCCAAGGCAACACATTAAATTACAGTGTATTTTCTGGGAACAAAAATATATTTATAAGCATCACTGCTGTTACGGAAACAGCTGGGGATGAGGAATGAAGGTGACCAGGACAGGATTTTGAAAGGTTTCCGCAGTACAAGTGACGGAAGCAAAAATTAATAACATTGCACTCGCTATAATTTCAGTGGAAAATGTTACTGATACTGCCTCAACTTAGTATGCTGCAGTAATTGTTTATTTTATGAATCTAAAAATATTTTAATGGCTCTTATGTAGGTCTTAATTTTCTCAGCAGTTAATTCATTTGCTGTGAAGGTTTTCAGAAATCATTTATGTGACAAAAATAACCCAAAATTAGTAATGTGATAACCATAGCAATATATAATCGGTTATTAATGGCTTTTGATATTTTCGTGGTTATTGTCTGAGGATTTTAGTGTGACTCTTAGGTTGCTGTTTTGCACAGCTGGTTCAGAGGCATTGTTAAACAGATAATGACTATGATTTTTATTTTGAAAGAAAACTTATAGACAGGCAATTCAAGGGCTGCTTTTTATGCTGGTCTGTGGTGGCTGCTCAGCATTATATCATGTAGCTTTGCATTGTCTGTTTCTGTGGTTCTCTTTTTATGTTTTTTTTATACACTATCTCCCCAGTCCTCTCATTTTACCCCCCTAAAGAGCTACTCATATTTTACACTTATGCTCAGCTAATGTTAAGTTTGTCTCATCACTGCAGTCTCTGTTTTACTTTGTACTTCATGTTGGAGCTTTAAGTAAGTCATATTGTCACACTATTGTGTGCAGTTGTAACACAATTCAGAATGTATAAAAGGGTCAGTGTTTCTGTCCCGTCCTGCCTGTTCCTTCCTCCCATGACCTTGCTGTGTTTGACATCTAAGCCCCTGTACATTCCTCTTCCCTTCTCTACTTCTTTCTTATTCTTCTGCTTTTTGATTTCTCGAACATTCTCCACTCTGTGCTGCTGGCAGGGGAAGAAAAAGACACTTTCTCAGTGGTTTGTCTTCTTCGGGGGAATACAGCCAACAGCCTTTGAAAATACTGTCAACAAGTTTTGAAGCGCAAAGATTTTCTACCTGCTAGGTTTAGTCTTGTACATTATTAAGTTAAATGAGTGTGTCAGTCAGCTTTGTGTTATTCTGACAGACACCCGAGAGAAAGAAGTGTTTCCTTGTGGAAGTTGTTTTCCTCAGATGAAGCAGAACCTCATGGCAGAAGGATGTGGTGGGGTCCAGCTGGTCACCTTATGGCAGCAGAGAAGCAGAAAGACAGAGTGGAGAGCCAGACAGCTGTGCTAGTAGACTTCTTCCTTCTGCCTTTGGCCCATCCAGGCCCTCATGCATGAGTGGATGACGCTGCCCAGGGCGTGTCTCTCCCATTGTTATGCAGGGCCATAATCCCTTTGTTTCTGGAAACCTCTCATATAACCACAAGAAGTGTGCTTGACTGATTTCCTAGGTGTTTCTCAATACATTCAAGTTGAGATCAAGATTAACCATCATCATGAGTGAGCTGCCCTCCAACCTTGAGTTATACTACTGATAGTCCTTTTTATTGTTTTAGCTTTGGAGGTGCCAGGATTCAGAAGGAGTAGAGAGAAAGGAGGATAACTGATTCTATTGTTGATTCTTCTAATTGACCCTTTGCATCCTCTCAAAGGCCAATAAAGAACTTTCTCTGGCTGGTGGGCAATAGAGATTGCTTATTTAAGGCATTTCTAATAAGATGTAGAGGCACATTGCTAACCATAGTGCAGCTCACAGATGGGTAGTCCTTAAATCAAGAATTTCCCCTGTTGTGGTTATTGAACATGAGCCAGGTACTGGTGAGACCATCTGGAAAATGATGTCTTATAAAGGAGAGTGTGGCAGAGCTCTCTCAATTTATGCACAAACTTTGCTTGTGGTGCCAGAGGTTCTGGATAACGAGGCTAGAATTCCCTGAATGAAACTTTCACATCAAGAAAGTTGGAGGTACTAGGCTGAGCTGAGCTTTACTGTTACCTGTTGGCACCTGGTAGCTCAGAATAGTGTGTAAAGAAGTCTTGGGACAATTCCTCCTCCCTCCAGAGTCAGAAATAGGGATTTTCTCACACCCGGTGTCTCAGAGGATTCGTCCTTAGTATTTCAGTCTCTTTCTGGCTGGACCACAAGATTTGAACTTGTTATCTGAAGAGCCTCATCTTTATTTTTCTTTCCTTTTCCCTCCCTCCTTTCCATGCTTGTTTCCTCCCTTCTTTCCTTCTTCCTTCTCTCTTTCTTTCTTTCTTTGTTTTCTTTCTTCTTTGGTGGTGCAGACCTGGTGCCTCATGCATGTAAACTACCATATTACCAGTGAACTGTACCTCTAGTCCTTTAATTTTTACTTTTATTTTAAAGTAAAGGGAATTACCAGCAGAATTCTGAATTTCCCAGGCCTCAGGCCATTTGTAGAGCTTGAGGTTGGGATCAGGTTGGTCCGTGAATGGCTGCTGCTGACAGTTCAGTGGAATGTGCTCGATAGACCCTCTGTGCTGGGTTGTGTCCTTCCCTTAATTAGAAGTTTTTTTTGCCAGTTGGTTTGGAGCTTGGGATTTATTTCCTTTCACCCTCTACTTTCTTAGACCGACATCCATTTAGGTTCTGTTGCAAAAACTCTCAATGCTTTGTTTTAAATCTGTCCAAGTCCTCTACTCTATATTATTTTCTTCAGCTTTTCAAGCCATATTTCCGTTACTTCCTCTTCACTCATAGGCATGTATCTTTAAGTACAATGTAGCCCACACATGTGCTACAACCATTATTTATATGTTCCAAAGTGGGCACTGGTGAATCCAGTGTCTGTTTGAATTTTTCAGACAACTCTGGTCTGAAGGCTATGAGACTTTTCTTCCCTTTCCTTTGCCTTGAGAGAGGTTTTGTGTAGAAACTGGTCTGGTGAGGTAGGTATTAAAAACTTGACACTGTCTTGACTTTTCAGTGGAGTCATTCAGTCCTGATTTTGCATCTACTCGATCTCAGTGGTCTCAGCTGTGTGTCATTTTTGCCTCTTCTGCACAAGCTGGTCTCTGTGTCATGGTCTTTGAATATTTAAGTGGTGCAGTTGGGTGTTCAGTAGTGGATCTGATTCTATGTCAAGGGTCAGTAAACCATTTGAAACTCTGTGGACAACAGGTTCTTCCTGTATGGCCAGTTAAGAACTGATGGGTAGATTCCTGAAGAATGAAAAGAAAAGCTGAATATTTGAGTGAAATATCCAAATTTTGGCTGGCATTTTTATAGGCAAAACATCCTTTACTTAGCTATGTCATCATGAGAAAATTAGGAAAAAATGGAAACAAATAGAGTTTAAACTTTCTTTTTAAAAAGCCTCTTGTCCTATAAGAGTTCCAGATGTAACAATGTGGGACACTGGTACGTAAAAGTAGGCCTTTTTAAGAAAAATCTGCCAGAGCCTGACAAGGACACTTACAATGTTGTACATTTGTTTATTTCCCCAAAACTGTCCCGTGAAGGATCAGTGAGGAAAACTATTTTTAACTCTGTGGCCAATGGAACTACCAGAGCTATATGTGTGTCAGATTATTGTAGTTTTATTCATTTATGTCAACAAAATGTTCTTGTTCCTTTGAGTAAATAACATGTTTTCAAAATAGAAGTATTAAAATGTACGCTTGGGAGATTTTGCAGGTGTTTTTGTATGAATTGTTAATCTCCTATAATTATACTAAATTATTATTTCAAAATAATTTCAAATACCAGGGGAGCTGAGACCCTTTCTGTAACTGATGGGATTGAAAATATCTTTATATAAGTAAAATATACACAGATTATTTTTTAATATATCATTCTTGACTCCTAGTCTTCCCTTCAGTGGAAAATAGAGAAGAGCTAGAAAGAGATGAAAACACCCACTTCGTTAATGGTGCACCATAAGACCGTTAAGTACAGATTGTGGCTCCTGGAGTGCTAGAGTGGAAAGTGTGTCACTTACCCACCATCTAAATGACACAAAGTCCAGAAACTGAAAGGGTGTTCTATTTCTCTAGTTAAATTCTTCAATTCTCTAATTTATTTACATGTCCTTTCCCCCCCCCTCTGGCATTGGAGATCGAATTCAGGACCTTGTGCTTGCGAGGCAGATGTGGTGTCACTGAGCTCCACCCCTGCACTTCATCCTCTAATTTAACTAAATTATTATTTCATAATAAATTTATTATTAGTTATTAATTTATTTCTCTTGGAGGAGGAAGGAAGGAGATATAAAAAAGTGGAATACAGTTTTTACTGAGAATTCATATGTGTAAAATTATGTTCTTTTCTTTCCCATACTTAAAAAATGAAGAGCATGTTTGCAATTATTTACATACAGACACAAAGAAGGAATCCTGGTGGTGAAGTACAGATGTCAGAGCCAGGCCATCCTTAGTATGATCAAGTCCCTACGGAAGCTCTTGGTCTCCTGGGGCTTACGTCTCCTTAGGGAAAATAATGTAGCTGGAAGGTCCTCCTAATAATTAACACAATGGCAGGTAAAGATAGAGGACATAGAGCAGTTAAAACGGGGCAGGCCAAGCAAACTTTCCTCTGATAACACCTCAATCAAAGAGATATTACTGTTGTGAACAATTGCCAAAACCAGTAAGTACAAAAATAATTTAAAGGCACTCAAGTCCCGTAGAAGCAAGAAGTCCTGGAGTGACGCTACATGGCAGAGAGGACTGGAGAGAAGAATTGATAATCTGTGGTCCGTTTCTTCTTGGGGAAGTGGTCAGAACTTTGTTGAATCTGAGAGTCTAAAAATCTAAGCTCAGCCTGCATCAAGGACTGTTGACAAAGGAAAGTGAAGCAGGTAGGGCTTGTGGGGCTGGAATCACTATTGAAAATGAAAAGGGACTTAAAACATTGTTGCTTGGGCTGGTGATTTAGTAGTTCCAGCACCTGCCTTGCAAGCACAAGGTCACAAGTTCAATCTCCTGTACAAAAAAAAAAAAAATTGCCGATTTTCCTAGGACCTGGACAGAATTATGGAGCTACAAGGCCGAAAGCTATAAATCTAAATCATACTCTTGTGAAAGGCAGCATGCTCTGCAGTCTTATCTTGCTGAGCCTTCACTGCCTACTTGTGTGGAATTTGAAAATTCACAGGCTGGAATAGGGCCCACTAAGGCCATGAAGGCAGACCGGTCTCAGGCACATTGGCAGCTCAGCCTGAGTCAGCTTACTCGCTAAGGGCTCGAGGGGAACAGTTCTCACTGTGTCTGTTAGAAGGCTGTGGGAGCATATTTGGAGAACAGTATCTGGACCTACCACAATTTTAAAATATAGAATGTTTAGCATTTAATAAAAAAAATGACTGAATGCCAAAAAATAAGCCATTTTACTAAAACTAGAGAGTGGAAATTGTCTTGAACATAATTCAGATGTTGTTGGAAGACGCGAAAGTTACCATGATTGATGTGTTCTGTCCAGGGAAAGATGAAACAGGTGAGACCTGGAAGTGGAAGGCTTTGCTGAAACACTGAGATGCCTAAGTGGTAAATGGTATTGTAGACCAGAAAATTATAACTGAAACTGAGAACTCATTGTTTGAAATAGGTAGGAGATACAAGGTAGCAAAATAAAATACTAATGAAGGTGAAGTCACTCCAAAACGTTGAAAGTGAAATATAAATATGTTAAAGAGTGAAGACATTTAGTATGTGTGCAATATTAGGACCTTTTAGTATTAGGGAGAGGAGTAAGAAAAGGGGCAGAAGCAAATGAAATGTGAAAATGGCTGGGAATTTCTCAGGACTATTAACAGACTTTTTCTGACAAATAAGTTCCTTGAACTATCAGTGTCAGTGTAAAAAAAAAAAAAAAAACCCACAAATAGATATATATCTTCATAAAAGCCTGCCAACAAACCCTCAAAAAGATCTACAATAAATTTTTAAAAATGAGGCATTACCTTGGAGGAAGCAAAGTAATGTTGAAAGATGACTTTCCAAATACAAGGAAAAGATAGTATGTATTTGAATATTTTCAAGACATGGAAGGAAAATAGCTTGTGATTTGGCGTTCGGTACTCAGCAAAAGAAACAACAGAAAATGAAGGTATAGTTCTCCACATTTCTTCCAACATGAACATCTATTTGTGTGACTGGCTCTTGGATTTTTCTCAGAGCATGAATCTTTATCATTCTTCAAATGAGAAAACAGAGATCATCTCCAAATCATAGCTATAGAAAAACTTCGATACTGTGGATTCACTGAATGGACAAAAAGAACTATGGGAAGAAATTAAACACATGGAATTGAAATAGACTTTACAAACAGCCAATGAAGAAATTTCCAAAGTAGAATAAATATGTAGAAAACTACAAAGCATTTAGAAAGCAAAGTAATTGATCTCCTGAACCCTCAAAGTATGAGGTAATGTTTGTTGACTACGTGTAGTTGATTTTCCTGTTTAAGGGTGAGAATGAAAAAATTTAATGCTATCTCTTTAGAATGAATATGCTAAGTTATAGAATCTTTATTTTCTGAAAATTCTTATTTTAAAATAAAATTCTCTTCAAAAAATTTCATCTTAATTCCAGTGCTAACCTGGCTTCAAAGCTGACTGCAGTCAGACTGAAATTTTGGAAGGACTTGAGGAAGTATCTATGTCAGCCATAAAGTACTGTATTCTGGGCCAGGTGGCATGAAGAGTCTCAGACCTTTTTCACTAAGTTTGCTGGTGATTCTAACACAAGTGTACACGTGTAGGTGAATTGGGAGAGCTCATCGAATGTTCTTTGGCCAAATCTGTGCACAATTGGTGCTTTGCATGGATAGTAAAGAGAGGGGAGAAGAAGCTGATGTTCATTATGATGATGAAGACATGGAACCTATTGTGGGCAGAACATGAAGATGGTGATGATGTGAAAGAAGAAAGAACTAGCCTAGGCAACTCAGTGACTTAGTAAGACTATGTCTCAAAATAAAAGTGGTAAAAGATGTCTGGGGAAGAAGCTCTATCCAGAGATCCTGAGTTCAATCCCCAGTACCAACCAAACAACAGAGAAATAAACAAACAAAAAAAACCCAAATAACAGTAAGAGCAACAAAGTAACCCACCCCCGAGTTCCCCCAAAATTCCAAACTGTACAGCCTTAAAAAAACAAAGGAATGAAAAAACATGACTAATAGAAAGATTCTAATCTTTCCTCTCTTTTTAAAAAGATTTGATTTTCTCTAGGAGCCATTTCATAGCTTTTCCACCATTTTTCACTAATTTATCTCATCCTAATAAAGTCAGCCTGCTCCCCTCCCCATATGAGTTTGCACTCATTTTGTGGGAGAATCTGTTGACAGAAATATGGTGGGCAAAAAATGACCCATCTCTGACTGAAGATTCTTTTCATTTCTTCTCCTTTTAAAGAAATGAAAGAAAACAAAATCCTATCAATGTAACAATGTGAAATTCACACATCATTGTGTACTGTGGGAAGGAACATTGTCTCCGTTTATCCTGCCCAAAGCTGGAGGGTGCTCTTCCCTTTGGGAGAGCATTTCCCTTCTTGACTGTACGTACAGCTTTACGAGGCTCAGATTACACTGTACCACTGTGTTTTTAGGGACTATTTCTGTGATCACCATGTACATATCCTTTCTCATTAAGTGATACAAATCTTTTCAGTTGGAATTAAATAAGTAAGTCCTCTCGTTAGAAGGAGAGGGGAGAGAAGTTGTGAAGAAGTTGGATTTACATCCAGAATATACTAACAAGTTATAAAGACTGAATTAAAAGAATGGAAATATTGCTAAAACGTGGAACCAGTGTGTCACACAAGAAGATACCTGATACTGTGGATGAAACATGGGAAGATGTTTACCTGAGTCCTCTGGAAAGTGCAAGTCAAAATCATATGTTCACTAGAATTTCTCCTGTCTCAGTACTAAGCAGGACCAACCCTGCTTAGCTTCTGGTTGTTCACTAGAATTTCTAAATTTAAAAAAACAATGATGACAACTTTCAAAAAAGAAAAATAAAAATAGGATAATATTGTGTTTCTACTTTAGCGAGGCTGTCAGGTTGTGCTGAGACCTGAATAGAGAGTAGCAGTCTCCTAAAGATAACCAAAGGGTAAGAAACTGGAGAGTAACAGAGCTGGCAGTTGAGTTTGGATTGCTCAAAGATAATAAGCCAAGAAGGCTGGCAAGGTCTTGGTGAGGAGTAATTGGCTTCTTGTTGCTGTGTTGGGGTTTGATAGATTGTATGTTGAAAGAGAAGAATCAAGAGTGACTCTGTGTTTGGCCTGAGCCATATGCATGGAATGTGGTGACATCTCTGAGATAGGACAGTTAGAGGAGGAGGGAAAAGGAAGGATGGTTTCTTAGCCATTTTCCTATGCAAGGAAAGTGTTACGGAAATTGTTATGCAATACCAATCAACCCCCGTACAGAGGAGGAAAGGCTTGTCTCATGGTTTCGGGCTATGGTCAGTTGGTTCCAAAACAGGGATAGGATGGCACAGAGCCAAGGTGAAGGACAAGGTGCTCAATCCCTGCCAGCAAAGAAGTAGAGAGAAGGTAGGGGCTGAGGAGGGAGATAATGGCTTTTGGGTTGTGTCCCCAGGGACTCACCTCCTAGCAACACATTCAGCTACTCAACTCTGGAAGCATGATAATGATTATCATGCGCTTGTGATCCACTCACTTTCCACACACATGGGGATTTTGGGGGATGATGTTGGTCTAAACTTTAATGGGAGGATTCCTGTATTGTACTTTCAAAGGTAGATTGTTGTCATATTTTTGTCTTACTTTTATGTTTACCTACCAGGTCTTTACATAGTATATCTAAAGCATAAGTATATTTAGAGCATAATTATAGTTAAATGCTTGCCTCATAGTCAATAAATGTATTGAATAACTATAAAGTATTTTTACTGTTTGACAGTTTTAGAAAATATGTAATTGGAAGGTTAAAAATTCAAACGAAAG
This sequence comes from Petromus typicus, assembly GCA_004026965.1. Lineage (NCBI taxonomy): Eukaryota > Metazoa > Chordata > Mammalia > Rodentia > Petromuridae > Petromus > Petromus typicus. The sequence continues at coordinate 16,486 of PVIR01004946.1, forward strand.
AGTTTAATGATTCGCTTAGCACTTCACTGACTTAGCTTTGCCTACTTGGTAGTTTGACTGAAATACAGTTCTTAAAGAAACTGGTTGGTTGATATTACAGTGGACATTTTGTTTACATGTTTTTCTCTTTCTTTGCAGTAATTTTATGATTACAGCTGTTCTGCTGTTGGGAACTTGACTTGGTACCAGATTTCCAATATGTTTTAGTTTTTGGAAAAAATGTTTTCAATTGTTTAAAATCTTTTATTTTTATTGTTTATAGACAGACATCCTTTTAGGTGCTTGAAACAAAGAAGAGTCTTTATGAAATGTTTGTCTTTTGCAGACGATAAAATTTTGTTCCAGTTTCCAAATGGAACCACTTATTGTAGACATTAGTGGAAAAATACCACCTATGAAGCTGTATGGAATGCTGCAACTGCTAAAACAAATGTCATAGTGAGTTCTTTCTGACACTGTCCTCTAGTTAGGGAAAAACCAAAGCAAGTGAATGTTACATGTCTTTGGAATGTCCTGCATTTGTTGTGTGGTTGTCCTTTAAGTTCTGTTGACAAGGTGGCTTCTATCTAACTGTACCAGCCAACTTCTGGCCTTACAAGCAAACTGAGATATGATTGGAGGAGTGCTACAAATTCATGGAAAATTTGTCTGATCTAATGAACAAACAAAGAAAACAAATAAGCAAGCAAACAAAAATCAAACTAACTTCTCTACTACTCTTAACTTTGACTTGCTTAAATAATAAGAAATACTATGTCAAAAAGAGGTGTTCAGGAGACAGCAAGCATGGTTGATTTTCAACTTCATGATGTTATGCAACTTTTACCATTTCCTCACCGGTGATAAACCAGCAAAGGCCCATCTGTCAAAGGCTTGATCCCTAGGATGGCACTACTGGCAGATGGTGGACTTTGAGGTGTAGGACCAGGTGAGAGTCCTGAGGTGAGTAGAGCTGCTCTTGGAGGATAATTCACCTGCAACTTCTTGGTCATTGCTGTGCAGCCTCTCAAGTTCTTGTGAGAAGATTTCTGTGAAAGGAGCAGCTCCAGCCCCATCCATTCTCTTTCTCTTCTCTGAGCTTGAGATGTGACCATTCACCCTTACAAATGCTCTAACCCAGATGGCTGCTCATCACCACCCTCATCGGAGAGCAAAACTGCTTAGTCTTCAACTTTGAAAATCCAACACTGTGAGCAAAATGAACCTTTTTGCTCTATTAAGTTAGTTTCTTTTTTATGTAGTAACATAAAGGAGATAAATATAGCATCTTAGCACCAAACTTCCTTAAAATTGGCTTTCTGTCATCTTCTTTTCCTAATATAGAATTAGAAATCTGAAAACATAAGTAATTTGATAAGCACTAATTTGATAAAATTTTATTTTTATGCCATAACTTTAATAATAATAATTATTGTATTTTATGCAGTAACTACTAAAGCTGGTATCTCTCCATGATCTCTTGGCACTGTTGTTTCTGGCCTTGTGTTGCAGTAGGGCATCATGGTGGGAAGAGTATGGTGAGCACAGCTGCTGACCGTGTAGGCAGAGAAGGACAGAGAGCAGAGGGCTGAGTCCTCTTATATTTTAAGGGCACAACCCCACTTACCCACTTCCTCCCAGTAGGAGGTTTCTATTACCTTCCAGTGCATTAACAACTGGGAACCAAGCTTTTAGTGCACGAGCTTTTGGGGGACATCTATGATCCAAATCAGAACAGTTGGACAAATTGTAATATACAATTTTGTAATGATGAAATCTTGTTTGAAAATTACAAAAAAAGCCTAAAAGATCAGTTACTGTAGACCACATGAGCTTTCTGATAATAAATTGAGTCAAATTTTGAAAAATTGCAGATATTTTTCTTTGGCTTTAGATGAGGCATTAAAAGTGTCTGTGCAGAGATACCACCCACCTGACCACTTCTCTACAAATTTCAGAAGTGTTCCCAGTTTATGAAAGATCAATTCATGGCTCAAATAAATGAACCTTGTAGTTTCTATTTTTAAGAATTGTTTACATAGTTAGTTTTACAGTAAAGGGTATTTAAACCATGAGAGATTGAATCAAGATTTATCAAGAAAATCAAGAAATTGTAAAGTGTTAAGACTAATGTTTTCCATGTTTATTAATTTACCTCCTGAAACAGACTATATTTGCAATCAGTGTTTTATCAAAGCATGTCATGGATTCATTTGTTAAATTTATACATTTATGTGTAAATGATTTTAATCAATGTCAGTATGTGGAGCTGACAAAAACCACAGAAGACAATGAATTTAATGCTCTTGTGCCCTTTGGCAGGACTTCCTGTTTGAATTTTGAGAAAAATTTGTTATACTGCTAACTCAGAGATTTTCTTGAGAAAGGAATGTTTTATAAGTAATCAGAGACACGCAACGCACATGCACACCCCCACACACCCTCATTGTCAGTTATGTTTTCTCACCAATATCACACTGCATATAAATGAGCTAAATTTGAAGCTCCATGGAAAGGAAAAGTGTTTTGATAACCCTGTTAGCTGTTAAAATTTAATAATACAAATCAATACTAATATTTTTACACATTTAAAAAGCAAAAATCATACATAATGTGATTTAAATTGTGGTACGTAGTGTTAGTAATTTTATTATTAAAATCTGTGAAGAATAATTTGATGAATGCTTTGTTAGTAGTCAGTATAGAGCCGATTTCCAATTTATTCAATATCTCTGAGTTTAATTTCATTAACATTGTAGAAACTAGAATTAATCTACTTGAATAAATATAGTATTAAAATTGAATTGTAGTCTTTTCAAATTGGTTCTAAAAAAAAGAGAAACTAGTTTTGTCGGTGAATGTGACTGTATCAAAGGACAGTGGTTTTTTTTTTTTTTTTTCTTGGTACTTGATTTAGTATTGGCAAATTGTAAGTATCTTTGGAACAACTTGGTTTTGGGAGTCTACTTTTAAATTATAAATGTAATAAAGTATAAATTGACATGAAGTAGTTCTGATGAAAACTGAATGTACAGGTTGATATGTGTTACAAATATATCCTCAAATTTCAAATACATTGAATATCTCATTAAGAGTTTTTACATTGACTGTGCATTGAAACGATATTATAGATTATGTTGAGTTAAATGCACATAATACTAAAATCAATTCTGTGTGTTTCTTTTACTTGGTTTAATGTGCTTACTATCAAAATTGGACATGTGGCTTGGATTATGTCTATTGATCAGTACTAGCAAAATCAATATCAAGAGTAGCCTTAGCTTTTCCTGGGAAATGTGTGTTAAAATTTTAAATAATTATTGCAGGAAAAGACGTGTTTCCATTAGTTTCCCTTAAAATATCCCCCCTTCCCAAGCTTTATATGTTTATCTCGTCATTCTTACCATTTTTGGAAACAGTTCTGAAAGTCTTATTTTCTGAGTATCTTTTCAGAGTAGGATCAAATATAAGGTAGTTGCTGATGCTGTGTGCCTTCTAATGGAGAGAGACCCTTAAAAACATGGTGTGTCCTTACTGCCTTATACAGCGGGTCTGGCACAGAGGCAAAGTCATCATGGCTATGCAAGGTACACATCCTGAATTGATTCAAGCCTTTGAGGCAGCCACATCAGCACAGCTGAAACATTCATAAAAGAAAGCTTGCAGAGCTAATGAAAATGATGAGAACAATGGGATAACTGTCTTCAAAATGAGGAAGAATATTTTAAGGGGAATTAATGGTAGTGTGTCTTTTACTTTAATAAAAATTTAAAAAATCATACTACATAAACACACATGTGCTCAAATGTATATCTTCCATGTATTTTTGAGGCTTTCTTTTTCACCACTGAATAATATTCTAATGCGTGGAAACACCATTGTGTGTGTTTATGAATCCGTGTGCTGAAGGACTTCTTAGTGGTTTCCTGATTTCAGCTACTACGAATAAAGTTGTTCTAAACAGCTGTGGGCAAATGTCTGTGCAGAGATAAATTTTCAGCTCATTTGGATAAATGTCAAGTAATATGATCACTGAGTCATATGACAAGAATATGTCTTATTAGAAATTGCTAAACAGTGAAGCAGATTTTCTGTTATTTCATAAAGTTGGTATTGACAGTATTTTGGATTCTGGCCATTCTAGTGGAATGTTAGTACAGTGTTAACTTACTGTCATTTTAAATTGCAGTTCCCTAATGATGTGATTTGTGAACACTTCTTCACATGCTTATTTGCTCTCTATGTATCGTTTTGGTTGAGTTTTCACTTCATATCTTTTGCTTATTTAAAAAAGTTGTGTGTGTATTTTTGCTGTTGGTTTTGTTACAGTTTTGAGAATCTTTTGTATATTTTGGAAACCAAAAAACATTTTGGTCCTTTTTTAAAAATGTAGTTCAGGCTTCTCTTGAACTCACTATGTCGCCCATGCAGCCTTCAAATTCACCTGAGGCGATCCTTCTGCCTCAGCCTCCCAAGTGCTGGGATTATAAACATGTGCCACCACACCTGGCATTTGTCATTCTCAGGTGTATCTTTTCATTCTTTTTATAATATCTTCATAGAGAAGATACGAATTTTTAATCAGTTTTTATTTCATAGATCACTGCTTTCTGGATTTTATTTAAGAAATCATAACCAAACTTGAGGTTATCTGGATTATTCTCACATTTTTTTCCCTAGGAGTTATATGGTTTTGCATTTTACATTAAGGCCATGTAAAATAATTCCTTTTGAAAAGGTAATTTATGTGAAAGTTGCGAGTAAAGTCTAGGGATAGATAATATTTTTCGTAAATGTTCAATTATTGCACCACCATTTGAAGAAAAAAAACACAGTACTGTTTTTCTATTGAATTGTTTTTGTGCTTCTGCCCGTCAGCTGAATTTTTTTTTTTAAATGAAAGTTCTTGTGGATAGCTTTTAATCAGGAGATAACTAATTTCAAGGAACTTATTTCTTGAGGGGCGCTCACAATTATAATGACTCAAAGATGACGACCTGCTGAAGTTAGGGTTTTGTAAGGTGCAGCGGTAGTTTCTTTTCAAATACTGTTTTATTTCCTCTGAGATGTTTAGTTACAGATACAAACTATTTATTTGAGATTTCAGGTATATCTGAATGACTTGACTGACACCCAAATTGAAAACCGGGTGTCCCAGTTTTAAAGCTTTTTTAAATGCTCAGAAACTAGTTCCTCATTCTACTCTTTGAATCTTGGTTGTGTGGCCAGAAAACAAGGGATTCTACATAACACGTTTTATGATTTTGTGGACAGTGAACACGAAGCTGATCCAAAGATAAGTTCATTTTAATTCAAATCATTCTTCAAACAGCCTGGAGTTAAAAACTGGTCTCAGGAGTAGAAAAGCAAATGAACTTTCCTATGAAAAGGTTAACTCAGAAACTGTGATTATCATAGCAGCTGGGCCCATAAACTACTGGTGAAGCTAAACAAATGTTACCTTGATTAGTAACCTCAGACTCCGACCTGAGTGATGTGGTAGTCAAAGTAGTCCTGGTCAGAAATATGAGTATTTGAGGAGGAAATTATTTGCTACTTATAAAGGTCACTTGTGTTTTAGCAGCAAATTCTTCTACTCATTCAAAGCCATAAAGATATTGCTGAACTCAATTAATGCTCTTTTTCTTGTTAAAGGTTATAATTTTAGACTCGAGCTTTACCTGGTCTCAGAGTTCACACAGGAACCATTTTTTTTTTCAGCAAGCCAATTTTTAAAATTTCTCATAAAAACATTTTTATTTACAGTATATGGTACATCCTATTTCTTAAATTAGATTTTTCTAGATACGTTTTGGTAAGTTTTGCAAGGAAATATTCTATAAAGGTTTATTTATCATGTTTTCAAGGATTCCTTTGAAATTATCTGATCTTACATGACATTGTAAATTACTCTCAGTATTTTATTAAAGTTACATAAAACAGATTCCACCTAGTTTATGCAGCAGTGGAGAATGAAGATGGTTTTTATTATTCTAAATATTTGAATCCACTTCCTGGAATTCCTGAGTTTTACAGCAAATAGAATATTTGGAGTTTTCATCAGATGTACTTTTGATAAGTAGTGCTGGTAAAATTGTAATTTCAGTATAATTTCAGAGTCTAGAATTCGTTTTGTAGTCTTTTTTTTTTTTTTTAAGGTTTTTTTGAGACAGGGTCTCGCTTTGTGGTTCAGGCTGGCCCTGAGCTCAGCCTCTAACTCACATCACAGCAATCCTCCTGCCTCTGCCTCCCAAGTGCTGGGATTATATGCGTGAGCCACCACGCCCGGCACTGTGGTATGTGGTACTGATTGCTGCTGGGGTGAGTCTCCACACCCAGTATTGTTATGTGATTTCCAGGGATTGAACCCGGGTCCTTGCGCTTGCAAGACAGGCGCCTGAACCACTGATCTATATCCCTGGCCCTCATTTTGTAGTCTTAAGAATTTAACCTTTTTTCTTTTGGATTTTTTTTTTAATTATCTTTATTGGTACATTAAATATACACATCATGATTGCACTCCATAATGGGGATTTGTACCAGTATAAGACACAACTTAATTCTCATTTTTTCCCATAGCCCTACCCACCCTACCACTCCCCCATATATATAAAATTTGTTTCCTTACTTTTTTGTTACAATCTCAACATTGTCCCCTTTCATCACCTTTTTTCTTTATGAGCTCTTTGTGCTTAAAGATTTGTTGATTTGTTGTAGAATTAGTTCTGCCTAATTATAATATATGATCCTAACAAGTACAGTTCTGTACAGTGTCGCTGTGTGAAAAATGGGCTTAGGAGGATAGTACTTGAAATCGTCATCACTGACACTTAAAAATAGGAGTCCAATAAAAATGATAGCACAGTTTCATACATGCTGAACTAATAAGGAGTGGCAAATTCTACAGCAAACGTAACAGATTATTTTTAGAAAAACCTGAAGTTTACTTGTGGGAGGGAACATCAAAAGAGTTGCAGCCTGAGATTTTCCTTTGAAGTGGAGGAAGGTTCCTCTCATAACACACAGAAGAGGAGGAACCTTGTAGGTAGGTCAGGTGTGAGCTGTGGATATTTCTGCTTAGCTCAGTTCAGCTTTGTGTACTTTTCTGCATTTACGTGGTGTTTGCGGGGACAAATGAATGCAGAGTTTATGTGTTTTAATGCCTACTATAGTATTTGATACGTAATTGCTTAAAATTGTGGAATAATAGAAAAAACTGTGCTGCTTATTTCAGTTGAGGTTATAAAGTCATCCTAGGGTGCTGAGCAATGCAGCTGTAGTTGAAATGTTCATGGCCAAGCATCCCTTTTTCCCACCTCGTCTCTGCTCTTCCTGCTTCTCACCTTCCTCTCCGCATCTCTTTTTCCATTGCTTTCTTCCTTTCGTTCCTCCTCTTTCTTGCTAACCTTCCTTTTCCTCCTCTCCCCTCCTTCTTCCTCATTCTCTGCCACTTTCCATTTCCCCTCTATAAACCACATCATCTTTTTACATAGTGATTTCCAATGAAATTTGACAGGCTTTAAAAATAACTTCTGTTTTATGCTCAGTTAACTGAATGTGAGCATTTCCGAAGACCTCAGATGCACTGATCTAACAGAGACTACAGATCCCTGACTGTTAAGAAAAGGGGAGCCTCCCAATATGGTAAAAAAGGTTCAAAGGTAACTTGTTTAGTTTCTACACGTTTGTTGTTTAATTTTTGTATTTGTGCTAGTTTTCTGAGGTCAAACGTCTGTTGATTCCTTAACTGTGGCAATACAGGCTGTGTTTGTACCCTAGGTAGCTTATGTTTTTACATTTGCCAACATCTTCTGTTGGTTTTGAATAATAAGTGTGAGAACAATAGAGAACTTGATTTTCCTACATGTGAAGCTGCTATGAGGTTACTTACTTTTGGGCTATTCAGTAACAAATTATAGCCCTAAATAATGTGTATCCTAGAAAAGTGTTTTTAATGAATTTTCTTTTGTAATGTTAGGAGTTTTGCTTTCCGCAAGTCACATATGTAATCCTTTTGACCACAGTGGAAGCTGAGCAAGCATAGCTGAAAGTTTGCATAAAATTCTACATGAGAAATTCTGTTTTCTTTTTATATAAAGAAGATTAATGCCTGTGGACTTGCATACCATTTAGTGATTTGGGCTATAATATCCTTGCCATATGATTAATGATTACTCTGAAGTACTTTTGTTCTCTAAAGAATTTTTAGAGAAACATAGATAATTAATGTTTTGATGTGCATGAGCATATTTGTTACTTTTTAACTTTTGATTTAATGAATCTGTGCTTTTGAAAGCAAATCTTTCCTTCTGTCAGGCTGCAGAGCTGGACTGCAATGCACAGAATTTTTTGTTTTCATTTAAGAGAGTGGATTTTAAAGTCAGTAAGACAATGTATGTTAGTAAAAGTAAAGTATTATCCATCCTCCCAAGGTAGAACAGGTTGGCTTTTGCAAGTAGTTGTGTCTTGGAGCAGTTCATCGGCGAGTGCTGGTGCTGTGTACTTGAACGTGTGCACGTGTCAGGAAGATGATGTCGTGGGTTCATTTTCCTGGTCATTTGAGTTTAATATGAGGGGTTTTGTCTGCGCACAAGACATATTTTTTTTCACAGCTGACAGTGAAGTGATATATCTTTGGACAAAGAAGGTGTTTTGTCACTTTGTAATTTTAGATGACTTATTTTATAGGATAGTTTCTTGCAAAATTAAAAACACTCCCGAAGGGAAAGCCTTAGGTTTGTAAGCACACTTTTAAACCTGGACTAAGGACGCCATAATACCTTTGAACATCAATTTCCCCAACTTCTTCTCTTTATTACGTTCAACATCTGTATTTTTAATGGTTTATTATGTCTTTACGAGGTGAAAAAAGCAATAGAAAGATATTTATGGTCAATAGTTTCCTTATGTGTTAAATTACTGATACAAGTTTGATACCACTGCACTCACAGATGAAAGTATTCTTACCCAGTAATGTAGTGTGTTGGGTGGGGCACTATTTAAGGCTTAAGATGCAGAGAAAACTGATGTAATTGGTATTATAAAATTGTATTTTTCCTTTAATTTTATGAAGAACTGATGATGTGTTTACAACCAAAAGTTAACATTAACCTTTATAAAGAAAACCTAGCGTTCCCTGTTCTATTCCTCCCCTCTTCCCCCTCCGTTCCTTTATTTAAATGAGACTATTGCTTTCATTAAACACTATTTACATTTAAAGGCATTTGCATTATTTTTGTATAATTGGCATTTGGAGATTACAGATCATTTATTATTTTACCTAAAATGAAAAAGATAAGAAAAAGAGGTACGCAGACCCACAGCTTCCAGGAATTGGAATTGAGCCAACACTGTGGACCAATTGGATGCAGGTTCCCTCTGAGTGCCTTTCCTAGAGACCTAACGGAGAAGCTGGCCCTGCTCACGCAGCCTCAGACCTCCGAAGTGGAAGACAAGGAAGGAATGTTTCTCTAAGCTGCTGTTGTGAGTAATAATATTCAGTGATGATAATATGTTTCAGCAACAGAGAGCAAATCAGAGACTTTTGGTAGCAGGGTGCCTCATAAAACTTAGTGGTTTAAAATGACACCTGTGTTTCTGCTAGGAGAGAAGTCTAGGTGGGTTCTCTGCTTATGAGTCTTACCTGACCAGATCATGGTGTTCGCAAGGGCCAGGATTCTCTGCGGAGGCTCTGAGGATCGGTTTGCTCCCTAGCTCCTTCAGTTGCTGGCTGAATTCGGTTCTCTGAGGCTGTAGGACAGAGGTCCTTACTGCACTACAGACTGTTGTCCATGGACGGTCTTTAGTCCCACATTTTCTTAGTGATGTTCTCAAGCTACCTGTGCAACGTTCCGTGTCTGCAGCAGAGAACCCTTCTCTTGTCCAATTCTTCTCAGGTTTTCACTTGTTTTGACTTCTCTGCTCACCAGGAAGAGAAGACTGGTTCTTAGTTTGCCTTCCAAGGTTAACTTCCCTTTTCTGGTAAAATATTGGAGGAGCAGTTTATCATACTCACAGGTTCCAAGAGAACTGAAGGGGGAGGACTGTGGATGAGGTGGGGGTGATGGGGAGCCGTTCTCAGACTTCTGCTCGCCGTTTGGCAATTGGTGAACAAGCATATGAATCTGTTAAGGTGTGTCACCCAGGAGACTCATGATTCAGACAGCCTCGGTTCAACACCTCACTGCAGTCATAATTGTGATGCCTTTGGGAACGTATTTCTTCTGTTTGTGCCTTAGTTTTCTCATCAGGTGAATATGATTAATATGAAACACCTTCCTCAAGGGTTGTTTTGAGTAGTAAATTAGGTAAAATGCTTAAAGGTACTTAGCAAAGTGCCCCACACAAGTAGTGATTGTTACTATTATTTATTCTGTAAAGCGTGATACTTTGCCTTCTTGTTTCAGTTGTCATACTGTTGTCTTAACTATAAAACCTAAAGTGTATTTTCAGTGAGATGATGTTGATTATTGTGGACTTTAACTCAGGCAAACATTCCCTCAAATGAAAATGCTCCTGTGCTGCATGCGTAGGATTTGTGCTCTTAGACGGCTTGTGCCAGGTGCATGGGGTGTGTTCCTGTGTGCAGTGATGTGGGAAAGGGTCACAGAGATCAGAGTCCAGGGGACAGGTCAGCTGGGGAGGGCTTTGCAGCAGGTGGCCCTCCAACAGGCGTAGGCCTGAGGAGATGGATGCAGCACAAAGAGGACTCTGTCGTCCTCATGCAGGATGGGTTTAAAGAGAGATTTTGAAGGAGATATCAGCGAATAAAATGTTGAACATCAAAAATACTTGTAAAAAATGAAGAGAGACTTTGAATCAATGTAGGATGATGTTGCGGTGAAAACTGTTAATATTCAGATTGGTGGACCTTGGTTCAAACATGCTCCAGTCCAAGAGCTTTCCTTCGTGGTTCAACTAGAAGGGATGACTGCTGTGGTGGAGGTGAGGGCTCGGTCGGACTGAGGAAGTCTTGGCCAGCATGACCTCGTGGTGCTGTTGGTTAGGAAGAGGCAGAGCATCCGAGCCTGGAGTGGGCTCAGGTTTGAGTGATATTTGAGCTCCAAGGTAAAGGAGCATCCAGAGGATCCTCAGACGAGTGGCACTGATGGCTGTGAAGGCCGAAGGGGCACCAGATGCCAGGAGCTTGGGCTGGCAGCTGTCTGGCCTTGAGACAATTCAACAGTGCATGACAGTGATGCTGTCAGAAAAAAAGGTTAGAATCAATGAAAAGGAGTTCATGAATGAGTGCCTGCAGTGGAGGCAGAGGAAGCTAGATGGTAGCCTGTTTATTTAGAAATGACACTAAGGGTTTAGGTTCGAGTATCCCATTGAAGAACCAATCAAAAAAACAATTTCAGAATTTTACTGCGCCGAAGTCAGGGAAAGATGGATGTGAAGCTGACTTAGCAAAAGCATGGGCAGAGTCATCTCAGGTGTCTGTCTGTGTGCTCCTTAAACAGGTCACGACTTAGCCTCAGGGAGAGTTTGAGAATGAGACTGGGTGTCCTCAGTGTTAGCATCAGTGGCCCCAGACAACTGTTCAGCCCCAGCTCTCCTCAATCAGAGTGCCCAAGATCCCTTTCCTGAAAAGCCCCCCTCCTGGAATTCTCCTTTACACTAATATCTGTGGTCTGGGCGTGTGATTGTGGCTTCTTTAAGAAAAAAGGTCAAGAAAAAGCCTCAGTTTTTCTTTTTCTTAAGAAAAAAAATCAGAAACCATGTGCTGCTGCAAAAACTGAGTCCTAGGTTGTAGATTTGGAGAGGATCCCTGGTCTGACCTTTTGTTGGCAGAGACAGCTTGATCAGGAGCAGGGAGCTATTTCTCTGCCAGAAATTCTCCCTCCTGGCAACATGAGGCTGTGGACAGAATTAGAAAATGAAGTACAGTCAGAGGGAAATGTGTACAGTATGAGTTTTATGGGCTCTTCTGATGGAACCTTCTGTTCTCACTTGGTTGATAGGAAGTGAGAACTTTAGTTTGCTTGTTTGAAAAACCAGTCTTTCAGGAGCACCTAAAGATTTGCTTCTGGGAAAAGCTTCTTTTTTTTTTTTTTTTTTTTTAACCTCTCCTTAAATCATGAAGGCATCCTGTAAGTGTCTTCTACTGATCCTGTCCCTTGGACCTCAAGGGCTTCTGTGACTGAGGAGAGTCCTGTGTCACCACCTTGGCACTCCCAGGAGCTGGAGACTTGAAAATTCTTAATGAAACTATGTGGCAAATTTGGGTGGAAGATTACAGAATCATTTTCTCCTTTTCTTTATGCATACATATAAAATAAATATTTCTTAATTTTGGTGTCTGTATTCATTTCTATAGTTACCTTTATCTGTCTAGGTTTCAACTTCTGGAGGATCAATCTGTTAAATGTTCTGGTACTGTGCTGTCTACCAGCCTTATTCAAAGCTTTTAACTCAACACTTCCCACCTTTATCTTTCATTCTCTCTCGAGTAGTGCTTTTTAATTCCAAAAAAACCCCCACCACATTTCTTTTTAGATCTTTTTCTATATGAAAATTCCTGTTTAGAGTCATCCTTCCCACGAGAATCATTCTTTGAGTTTTTCTCACTGCAACCATGAGCCTGATCCCTCAAACTCACAATTTTAGAGATTTGTGACTCTTCTTTGGTTTGTACTTCACATCAGTTTATTAACAGACTACACCCTTGTATTTCTTTGTGAGTACCCATTGTTTTCATTTTTATAGCCAGTACCTCTTCTCAGAGCCTTAATAATTCACATCTGGATTACTGTAATGGCCCATTTAGTTCTTTTACTTTCCACAAAGTTTTCTCTCCACCCAAAATCTGTCTCGCGTACTTGAGTCGATGGTTATCCACTATCTACTCGCCTTCGGCCCTCACAGCTGAGTCAAGACGTTGGCCAACGTTCCATCCTCTCCGTGCAGTGGTATGTCATCACTAATCAGCTTTTACATTAGTGAATTGTGATTAGTCGTAGCCACTCACATTTTTGTTAGATGGAGGACAAAATATACTAATGGATACTTTCACTGTTCACTCCTTGTTACCTCTCTGACTTTACTGTTGCAACCACCAAATTTGAGTCCTGTCATCTTTCACTAACAGCAGCACATTCACTAACCCTGCTCATTATCTCTGTGTTCAAAACAACTAAGCTACCTGCCATTCTCTCAGTGTAATATTCTTTATAATAGCATCTCATCTTTTGAGGGATTAGGTTCTGAAATCAGTTTGTAAAGCAGTAATCTCTCCTAATTAAAATCCCTTCTGATCATGCTTCCTTATTGCATCTTGGGTAAAGGAGTTTGTTTGCAGGCCATGAAAAAGGATGAGCTTTTCTGTCATTTATTTTCCTTTTAAAGAATTACGCTGTGTATTTCCTTTGATTGAATGAGCATAGTGTACTTTGTGTAGGTTAAATATTTGGATGATAAAATTCCACTCTGTCTCTTTTACCAGCGAAGTTTTACTCCATTTTCAGTACCTGTGACTAAATTCACACCAAGGGCTGGAGTCCCCAGACCACCCCACATCCACGAATTCTCCGCAGGGACCCATGGGACTCAGTGTGTAGCTGCTGTCACAGCTAGGTTTTATCACAATGACCTGGTGGAGATGTGCAGCTCGATCATCAGGCTGGAAAGACGCAGGCGGAGTTGGGAAGAACCCTGTGGGTTTCCAGCGCTCTCTCCCTCTCACTAAGGGCCACAGAGCGCACTCTACCCAACTACACCCTGACTGTTTGGTGTAAAGAAACCTATTTACGATTTAGTCTCTTAAGATTTTTCTAGGTACATCATAGCTGTCTTTTTCCCAGCAGATACCAGACTTCAGACTTTCAGAGGAAGCAGGTATCAGCATGAGTCATATTTTCACATAAACTTTGTTGACACAGTCAGGCCCTCACACCATTAACCATACACTGGACCCTCAGCTAGGATCCCATGTTCCAGTCTGCCAAGGAGGCCTGCTGAGTGTGCTCTGGGTCACACCGTCTGTTACAGGCTTTGCCTAATGCGTTCTCTGTGCTGACATTCACATTTCACCTCAGTCAGCCCTCACGACCGGCCCCGTGTGATATTCATATCCATGTGCACTATATGTATGTGTGTGTACCGTACACACATGCATAGGTGTGTCCTTACTGGGGAATAATCTGTACATTGGTATGTTTTTTTTTTTTTTTTTAAACTTTTGTTTCTCTGGTAATACTGGAAATGGTGATTGAGCAAAGGAACTGTACTCTAAAATATCTTCTGTGACTTTTCATGTGCCTTTAAAAATAACCAGCAAGGTTATATGCAGTAAGTGTTGTTCAGTGAATGTTACAATGATTGTTACTTTCTGGGACTTTTCAGCACATGATCATGAGAATTATCTTAGTCGTTAAAAAAATCTTTGAAGTTTTTGGGTTATTTTGTATTTGTGGTGGTACTAAGGATTGAGCCTTGGGATTCTCTGCCACTAACCTGCAGTACTAGCCCTTTTTGTTTGTTACTATTGTATTTTAATTTTGAGACAACGTCGTGCTAAGTTGTTCAGGCTGACCTCAAACATGGGAGATCCTCCTGCCTCAGTCTCTTGAGTAGCTGGGACTATAGATTGAGCTATCATCCTTGATTTAGGTGCATTCCTATTAATGGTCTTAGGCTCATTAGCTTCTTTTTGTACTGAGTGGAATATATTTTGAAGGTGAAATTGAAGAGAACATAGATTTAAATGGGTCAGATGGATTTGTCTTTAATAGTTGTAGAAAACAGTATCTAGGGCACTAGGGATTTAGCTCAGTGGTTCCAGCGCCTGCCTTGCAAGCGAAAGGTCCTAGGGTTCATTCTGGTAACTACATACAATAGTGCTGGGTGTGGGGGCTCACTCCTGTAATCCTAGCAATGGGGAAGCAGAGGTAGGAGGATTGTTGTGTTCAGTTCAAGGCTGAGTACAGGCTAGTCCTGAACTACGAAGTGAGACCATATCTCAAAAAAACTAAACAAACAAACAAACAAAAACTGTATGTAGGAAAATGTAAAGAAAACATTGATTGTAGGAGTGAAGTTTAGAAGATCAGAATCAAAGAAAAGTAGATTTTAAAAAATATTTTCTAAAATTTGAACAGCTGAATACATTTGTAAAACCGTGGAAAGGAACAATGGCTATACTGGTAAAGCTTTGTCATGTATTTACACTGTATCTTTTAGCTTATTTGATTTAAAAAATTGTTCAATTAAAAATATATTCTAAGGGTGGGGGAGTTAGCTCAGTGGTTCTGGCGCCTGTCTTGCAAGTGCAAGGGTCCGGGTTCGATTTCCCTGTAACTACATGCAATACTGGGTGTGGACACTCACGCCCAGCAGCAACCAGTACCACATACCACAGTGCCAGGCATGGTGGCTCACGCCTCTAATCCCAGCACTCGGGAGGCAGAGGCAGGAGGATTGCTGTGATGTGAGTTAGAGGCTGAGCTCGGGGCCAGCCTGAACCACAGGCTGAGACCCTGTCTCAAAAAACCTTAAAAAAAAAAAATGTATTCTGAAAGGCAAGTATGGAATGCTTTTAAATAACTTAGAATAAACCCCTCATAACCTCTCCTAAAATAATTTTGAACTTCTAATGGAAAGAGAGGTAATGGTTGTTGTTTAAATAAAAAGACATATAAACTAAGCTATATTAGTGAATGAAATAATGAGACCATACCATATGAAGAGCTTGTGTCTCTAAATGGTCACTTGCCCATGTGCAGGATTTGCTTACCTGATGAAGTTCCCAGTTAAACTTGTCTTTGTGTCTTTGACAAAATGAGGAGACCTTCTTTCATACAAGTTAATTGATTATAAAGGCAACTTTATTTAAATGTAACAAATGGTAGCCCAAAGATTTGTGTCTGTGTCATTTTTAAGTTGCACCAGTAGTGCCCAGATGGTGGAACATCGTTATCTTTTGCACGCTGCGCTCTGCCCAATGGTAAGAAGGCGTCAGTAAATTCAGGTATGTCCATGGGAGGGCAGGTAGGGTAGGGGCAGCACTTAACATCATATCAGATAAGGAAGGAGTTGTTAATCTTGTAGAAGAGAAAACACAGAATGAAGGAGTCCTGCCTTTAGAAATTGGAAAGGCTAGAGGTACATGAGAAGTTTAAATGGAGAGCTGAGCTGGAGAAGTGTCGTGAGTGCAGCCACATGTGCAGTATGGCCAGGGAGGAGCGCGGGTGCAGCAGCTGGGCCATCCACATCTGCCGTGACCTTCTGATGGTGCCGCTCTTCTCATTCCTGCGGGTGGGGTGGGGGAGGTGGGTGTGGGTGGGAAGTGCTGCATGGAAAGGGCTGACGCAGCAGAAAACGGTCCAGTATATTCCCACCACTGCACCCGTGAAAGCGGAATATCTTCCTTGGAGGTGTCTAGTGGCCACTGCAGCATCAGTGCCCTCATCTTCTTACCTCCTCGTGATGGCAGAGTGCTCACTGAAGACTTTATGCATCTAACTCCATTTCCTGTTTGCACACTGCCCATGAGGTCACAAGGCCAAATGCAAATCCTCGTTCTAGAGATTAGGAAGCTCCCGTTAGTGGGGGAAATGCCACTCCCGGAGCGTTACAGCCAGAGGCTTGGAGGACACCAGGGTTTTGGATTCCTACTCCAGCATCCTTAGCACTCGAGTGCTTTTCCAACGTTCTTTTTAGCTTGAAATTTTTAATGCATTAACTATTTGGCACAAAATGATTTTATTTTTCTCATCAGTCCTGAAGCTTTGTGTTACGTTGGTGTGTGTTATATTCTGGATAGTCGTCATTTAAGGAGTGGGGACTGTGCAGGCCTGTGTGGCCTCACTCCCCTCTCCCACTTCCAGGCGGTCCTCTGAGTTAGGTTTGGTGGGTGAGAAGAGGAAGAGGGTGAGGCGAGCAGCTCAGCTTCAGAGGTGTGTGTGAGCTCGTAAATGGCAATGGGAGCGGAGATGTGGTAGATCGACACAGTCCTTTGAAAAATAGGGGGAAGAAAAGAAAACCAAAAATGAAAACGTGCTCTTTGCTTGAAACTGTAAATCACTACCCTTTCCTGACCATGGTCTTTGTTGATTTCTGAAAGTGTATTTCTCTTTGGTCTCCATCTGACAACAGTATGCTGTCAGAACTGATTACTGCAGCACGCTTGGTTTTGTGCACTTGTAAAGATAGCTTGAAGTTTGGCTAATTAAACTCTGAAGGCAAGGCATATGGCTCATTTCAGTTACGAAAGTTGCAAAAAGAATGCTTGAAATTGAAATACAAAACTCTGATGATATTTTATAACCTAAAGACATTCATTCCATTAATTTTAGGGCTAAAAGAACTTCCTCTTTTGAAAAGTCACACTAAAAGATAGAAAGGAAAATGCATTTCATTCGATAAGTAAGCCATTCAACACAACACATTATAAATTGTCACCAAAGACATCACTGCCATTGTTTTTGGAATTGACTATATTTTAGTGTCCTTAAACTTTACTGTTTTGTAACTTCTGGAGAGAAATCTGGCTGATGAATTTGCCCTGAGAACCTTGATTTCATGGGCAAAGTGAGTGAAAAATTCCTTAGGATTTGAAATGATTGAAGGAAGTAATATCAAAGCAAGTTATGCTGTAGTTAGCCTTTGAAAATAGAGCATCCAAATCCAAACATGAGCTCCTTTTTCTGAAGCTGACACATTTTAACAAAGAAAATACCACAATCGAGGGGTTGGAGGCCTATATTGACGATCTATTTTCAGTATTTATTTTACTCACATGGTAGGGTTTTGTCTAATTGAGCTGAATCTTTTTGTGGTTTCCTCTGTCCTTACATAAGTGGGAAAAAGAAAATTATGAATTATTTTAAGCACTGTTCATCTTTTTTGGGGAAAGGTACAGATCTTTCGTAGCAGTGACTAGTGCTTTTTGTCTCTCGGACACTTGAAACATGATGAGGGCAGCATTTAATAGAAGCTGGTCACTGCCAAGTTCCCACATGGTATAATTTTCCTTTAAAACAGAATGGCAGAGTCAGAGGATATGAACCGACTACAGAGAAGTGGGAGATTTTCCTTTTGGGTGAGGACGTAACCCTTTTCCTAATTTTCTGTGGCTAGCAAAGAAAATTTGTGCTACTCAAACAGATTTTAGACCTGAAATGGTGTTTACTGCACGATGAAAACAGAGATTTTGTTAAGAGCTCTGCATTATGTGAAAGGTAAAAGACAATCCTAAGTATGGTGGGAACAATGTACTTCATTTCTATAAAACTTTGAGTAAAAGGTCATGACTTTAGAAGACATATTTTGAGGGGAAAGAAATACATTTTCTTTGTCTGCAAAGGCTACTAAAATGTTGAATTTCCAGACCTCTCTTCATTAGAAATGTCGAATTTATTACCTCACGGTTCAGTATCAAAATAAAATAGATAAACGGAGGTTGTAATAATAGCCATCTGTTTGGAGCTGTCTTGACGTTGTTGTGCTGGTGAGAGCAAGGATGGCTTAGATTATCTTTGGATTTCTCTTTTATTTGGTATGTCAGAGAGGAGAATGTTGTGGTAAGGGCAGGAAGATGAAAGTCATGTGGGCAGATAATGAAATATAACAACAACTTTAGGGAGGCGTGGAAGACCGTGATGGCGGAATAAAGATCCAGGTCCTTGAGAGTTGAAGAAACTTGAAAAGCTGGAGAAACAGGCGGGCCACAGAGCAAAGAGTGAAGGGACTTAAAGGTCACTTAGGTAAGGGTGTCTGGAGAAAAGCGCAGCGACTGCTTCTGAACAGAGTTTCTACACATACGAAGATGTAGGCAGCATATGATCTGTTGCTGGCTGTGATGGTTTTGCTAGGAGAATAAAAGTAAACCAGTAAAAGTAAACTTACTTGTACTGAAATTAACATACTTCAGAAGAATTTTAGTATGAATTGTACATTTTTCTTAAGATGCAGTTCTGTACTAGAAAGTGCATACATTGAAGGAGCTGATGAGGAAAACGAATTACTAATTCTGAGTAATTGAACATGGCTGGGGCCAAAGGGCCTGGGAAAAAGCTGAAATGAATAAAGAGCACACAATACTCATGGTAAGATGTCAGCCGTACTCACTGTAATAAGTCACAGAGAATTATTCGTTGTGTTTCACAAGTATGAAGAACCAATTGCAGATGTCAAACACATCTGATACACATGGTGCATAAGACAGAGTAATAAATGTTGGGCCGAGAAAGACCCTAAGCTAGTGTGTCTACGTGATGTGTTCCTCTTAGGCATGCTGCTGACGGATGCGTCACTGTGTCCCACAGGCAGTTAGCTTGCCTGGATTTCAGTCACAGGCCCTGGTTTTAAAGTTCAGCTCTCTTATTTTTCCCTTTCAAGTGTCCAGTGGCCCTGCTACCTGCTCTGCATACTTTAGCCCTTTGTCAATTCAAACAGTCTTGTAACTGTGGCTATGGAGATATGTGAAAGGAAGGACTTTATTCCCAAACATTCAAAATTCTTCATTTATTCTGTGAAAGGAAACGTGGACTAGTGTCCTTTCAAGGGAGAGATAGCGAATGTAGTTTCTGTCTACTTAGCACTATTTCTGGGCTCTTGGCATTGCCCAGGGAGCAGTGAGGTTTGTGAACTGAGGGATTAGCGGGGAGGCAGGGCAATTTCGGTGTGAGTTTGTCACTCAGTGAGAAGTGTAACAAATTTCCCGTTTCCCACCTAAGTGTATGAAACATAAATATAAAGTATTTACTGTCCTAAATTCCTCTGTCAGCAATTATAATATTGAATATTAAATCCCTGCCTCTCAGTGAGGGTCTGGCATTTCATTAGAGAGATTTTCAAGGGATTATTGAAGTTCCTTGGGCATTTAAGAAGAGAGAAATTGTTTGAGGAACATGACATTATATCAGACAGTGGGAGCAGGCGAGCTGAAGTTTTTCTGCATAATATATGTTAGAATCTTAAAATAGCTGTATTTGCAGTGTGAGCAGCAGATGACTTTATATCACATTTTTGGTGAAAATAAACTGTAAATACGCAGTATGACTGTCTGGATGGATTTCTGGTCTGTATGTGGGGCGTGATGTGGCATCTGTTGATCTGGCTGATCTCCATGTCCGCCACTTTCACGGTGGCTCCTTCTGTCCCAGACTCATGCCTTCTTCCTGTTCCTTGGAAATGTCCCGTTTGTTTCTAGACTCGAGGTCTTCCTGCTTGCCTTTTACTTGCTGTTTCCCCTGCCTGGGGTCTTCTCTCCCCAGCACCTTCCCCCACTTTAGAATTCTCCTCTGATTCCTCATTCAAGGGGATCTACCTGACCACCCTTCTCAAATGCTACTCTTGTTACTGTTTCTCCTCTGCCCTCCTTATCTGCTGGATTCCAAGGGTACATGGAAACGAAATGAGATTTGAATGAATAGATATATCATATATATCATATCATGTATATACTGTATCATGTACATGTACATATATATGTATAGATATAGTATTTTAAACCAGAAATGTAGGGGTTTTGGAGAAAGTAGATTTCAGTAAATTGGATTCAAGAATATCCAGTAAACTAACCTCTTTTGATCTGGATATGTTGTAGATCAGATCAGCGAGGGCTTATGGCATAAATCAAAAATGCTAAAGAGCACTGTTCTACTATGCAGTATTCTAGCAGCTTATGGAAAAGCAAAATGGTACTTTTTCATGTGTTACTAAAGAGTGTAAACTTGTGTCTTAGTTACTCTTCTTGTTGCTGGGACAAAATACCCAACTCCCAAAGTTAATTGGGAAGAAGTTTATTCATTTTGCAGTTGTAGAGGTTTCAGTCCTTAATCAGCTGGCTCCAAGGCAGGGTTCCATGACAGATGGGCCACAGTTCCTGAGACTTAGTGGGTTCTTTCTGCCCCTTTTTGTCTTTTCCAGACTACTCGTGGCAGGTGACATACTGCTACCTGGAACCTAGCATTTTACCATGAATCTATTATAGTGTCACATTGAGGCTTTGGAGGGACCTCTGAACACAAGCCATCACATGTCTCATTGGGTGTCAGATCCCCTCTGAGTAGATTAGCAACTTTTCCTTTTTTGGAGGTGATTCTTTAAGCAGGAGGAGGGAGAAAGTGGGGGGATTTTGCCTGTTCCACATCCCCTTTTGTAGAGAAAAAGGAAAGGGCACAGTTACAGTCACCCCAAACAACTGTGATTACAACACACATATTAAAGTCTGTCTACAAAGATGAGTAATTTTGATCAGAAAAGAACCATCAGCCCCAGGTATTTCTGAGAGTTGATTGCAACTGCATCATCCAGATGTCTGCCAAATTAGAGAGTAGGCTCTGTCTGTACCTAAGTTTGAGGGAGGAATGCTTGTTAATCCAGGGTCTATTGATACTTGTCAGTGCAAAGGGTGTGTGCTCATGGAAAAAAATCATGTCTTATTCTTGACATTGAGTATGGTTAATACTCTCTCTTTCAAGTGGAAACTCAAGAGCCTTTTCTGTTTCAGGTGCGTGGGAGTAAGGGAGAAGTTCTGTACATCTTGGATGCTACCAACCCACGGCACTCCAACTGGCTTCGCTTTGTTCATGAGGCACCATCTCAGGAGCAGAAGAACTTGGCTGCCATTCAAGTGAGCTTCTTTGCTTCATATTTGTACCATATATTGTGAGGGAAATGAATCAGTTTATAACTGTACTCCCTATTTGAAATTTATTTCCCAATGACCTGCTTCAAATAACAATAACTAACTCATAAAAGCAGCGAAATCTCATCTAGTCAACATATGCAGGAAAGGGCAAGCTTCGCTATAAACTAACACCATATCATTCACTTTATGAGAATTCTTGAGGGAATGAGTTGCGCAGTTTGATTTTGTCCTTGGCAGATCTTGCTTTTAAGTACTTTTATTTCAGTCAGTGACTGTTTCTTGCTGGGTATTTTGCTTTGGTAGTTTATTTGGTTCACAGTACCGTACCTTGGGTTATTTGAGAAAGGCTTCATGGAGAGACGTCACTTGGGAATATTCTCCATAGCTCAACATTGAGCTTGTAAGTTAGGGTTCTTCAGAGAGATAGAACCAATGGGAGATAGTTAAGCATGTGTCGATGGGGATTTAAAATAAGTAATTAAATCATGTGATTATGGAGGCTGGCAAGTCCAAAGTATGTACAGATGAAATCCAAAGACTAGAAGATCTCGTAGAACCAGGGAGTCTACTTTGAAGGCTATTAAGAAGGCAGAGCCAGGGAGCTCTTCAATTCAAATGCTATCAGGCAGAATTCACTTATATTTAGAGTGGGTGGGGGGTTAGATTTGTTTTTGTTCAGGCCTTTAGCCGATTGGATGAGACCTTGCATTATGTTGGTGAGTATACTTTATGCCAGCACATTGTTTTAAGTGTTTATCTCCCCTTAAAACACTTTCGCAGAAATAACTAAAATAATGTTTATTCAGCTGTCTATCACCACATGACCCAGTCAGATTGACATATAACTATCTTAGGTAGGAACCATGTTTTACTTAATTCTGTTTCACTGTATCCTACTATACTGCTTCCCATAACAATGGGCTGTGATACAATGATGAGGTGCACTTAAGTGATCTCTTAATAGAAACAAAGAAATAGACAACAAAGAAAAACAGTGGAGCTTTTTTTTTTTTAAGGTTTTTTGAAACAGTGTCTCACTTCTGTGGTTCAGGCTGGCCCTGAGCTCAGCCTCAAACTCACATCATAGCAATTCTCCTGCCTCTGCCTCCTGAGTGCTGGGATTACAGGCGTGAGCCACCACGCCCGGCACTGTGGTATGCGGTACTGATTGCTGCTGGGCATGAGTCTCCACACCCAGTATAAGTATGTGGTTACTGGGGAATCGAACCTGGGTTCTTGCGCTTGCAAGACAGGCGCCGGAACCACTGAGCTAACTCCCCGGCCCAACAGTGCAGCTTTTGAGGGGCTATGTAATTAAAAGGTATTGCCCAGATTATTAAGAAAATTAAGAGCCATTATCTTCTGGCAGAGAATTAATGAATTAAAATTAGTTTACTGGAAGCTCAGTCTACTAAGTCCTAAATTATAGTAAAGGAAGTAAAGCCATGTATGTCATAGCAAAGGGACAGGTAATGAATAAGGGAAATGACAGTATTTGCATATTTACCATATTGATTGTTCTAGAAACTTCATATATGAGATCATTGTTCAGAGAAACTGTGATAGTGTTGTAATTTATTGACTTCATTCAATATTGAGCAATAGTAGCAAGAGGAAAAAAATCAAGGGGTGTTAGTTTCAAAGCAACCAGCAAACAGTCATTAAATATCCCATTCCCAAATGTTTTTATGTTTCTCTCTGTCTCTCTCTCTCTTTCTTTCTCTCTTTCTTTTCTTTTTTTTTTTAGTTTCTTGAGACAGGGTCTCACTTTGTAGTTCAGGCTGACTCTGAACTCACTGTGAACAGGCTAACCTTGAACTTGAGGTAATCCTCCTGCCTCTGCTTCCCGAGTGCTGAGATAACAGGTGTTAGCCACCAAGCCTCGCTTCATCTGACCATTTTCTTTCAGGCTATATAAGTATCATATAGTCAGTATGTATCATTTTGTATAGATACTTAAATGGTTAATCTTACCTAGTAGCTGAATTGGGATGGAAAGTAAGATCTTTGGTACTAGAGAAATCAAAGCCACTTTTCAGATTAATCATGATGTAACAGATCCAGTCACAAGTTCAGTCTGTTTTATTTATTTTTTATGTGTGTGGGCATTAATTTTTTTAAGTGTTTTTATATTTTTTCAGTGCTTTCTGAGGCAAAATCATTTTGAGGGACCTTATACTCTAATTTAAATACACAGACCTAGCTTGTTTCTATATAAATATTATTATCAAAATTATTTGTAGAACAAGAAAGTCACTTTAAGCGATTACTTTGAAAGGTTCTCTATTATTGTATTTATAGACAGTATTAAACTAGTTTCTGTTCTCTTTATGCTTGAATAATGGCTTTAAGTTTTTTTCAGATTTTTTGACTTGAGAACTTCATTCCCCTGGGCTATAATTTCCGTAGAATTAGTAGCATGCTACATTTTCTATAACTTTCAAGGTGTCATGTGTTCAGCTTTGAGTTTTGAGTCAAACTCCATCAAATAATCCTCATTTAAGCATGTTTATTATCTATGGAAAACTTGGTTGACACATTTATCTTGATCTTTTATCATCCAAATTTGCTACTGCACTGTGGCTTATATTCTATCATATTGTAAATTGCATGTCTTGTCTTTAATAATGTTTTCTGAGATATATACTGTTTTTGTAGATTTTTGGTGCATTCCTAGGATTTTCCTTTCTCTACGTCAACTGTGTTTCTTTTTTTAAAAAAGAATAAAAACTACAAAAGATGACAGTTGCAGTTTTGGTAATCCAAGATGTTAATAACTTAATAAGGAGATCAAGGTGAATGTGATTAGAAGAGGACTCGAGTCTCTGTGAAATTTTACACTTGTTTGATTAGATTCTAAGGCTGTTCAATGTTCTGTATGAGAGTCTTTTGTTGCAAAAATAATGATGGTAGCTTTAATTTCTTTTCCTATTGTTTTGCCTTTCTTTAAAGGGAATCGAGTGCAGTTACCATGTTTTTTGTCACAGAACACAATGGGGGTTTTTGTTGGCTCTCTTGAGGTAAAATCTTTCATATTTGAACAGTAGCTGGGGTAGCGGGTTACTGAGGTTTTAAAATAACATCTAAGCAAGGGACAAAGAGTATATCTTGGGTCACATGGCTGAAAGCGATGTCAGCCTTCAAATTGGTTGGGATGATCTCTTGAGGCTCGCATTCCAGACGCACTGTGTTGGTAAGAGAAGATCGTAATGTTTCCTGCATTACATTATGAATCACTTGCATTCCAAATTGCATCTGAAATTTGGGGTATTCAGGAAATTTTTTATTTGAGCTGTATATCCCAGGAGTGGAGTCAATGAGAAACATTTGTGGCTGTGTGGCTTACTTGGTGGAAAAATGTCAATACTTGGTCCAGTTTTTTTGGACAAGGGATTAAGAATTTGAGGTCTGTTTTGGCAGAGAATTGGGACTTACTCTTGGAGACTTGATTATACTTCTAGTTTTGCAATTTATTTGATTTTGGAAAATTTGCTTTGGAAATGATGATAGAAGTATCTGAATTACTGCAGACGGATCTAGTAAGTAAACAATTCTTCCCACATGCACACCTTTCTGAATAGTCAGTTGAACTGTATATTCAGACTTCTGAAAAGTTGCCAGCTATGACTAGAAAATTGTAAATGTGAATGATGTGGCTTAAAATGAACCCAAAACATTCTTAGGCCTGTAAGAAGTGGGTGATTCTTATTAAATGCTGTTTGCTGCATTTAAAATGTTTTTTGTAAAACAGATTGACCTAGTCAGTGTTTTGCAGGCTCTTAAAAACTCTTTTTGATAGAAAATTAGTTAAATCTATTTGATTAAGACAAAAATTATGCCATTTATAATTGAAGCTAATTTTTTTCTTGAAATTTAAGAGATAGAATTGTTCTTAAGAACATGTTCCTTTAAGGATTATTTGGTCTACATTGTCAGCCTTAATGAAAAGGTGACTTGATGTTTTAAGAAAAAAGAGAACATATGGAAACCTTTTGCGTCCCAGTCTGCTCTATGAGGGATGTCAGTATGTAAGGATAGTTTAAATGAGTTGAGAAAATCTGGATATGAAGCAAAGATACCAGCATAGCTTAATTCCAATTCTGATGTCATTTTAGATTCCTTGCTAGAAGTAAGACTTCTCACAGATTATTGGATCTCCTTTCTCTGATTGCCCAAAATGGGCCATTATAGGCAATTTATCCTGAAGTGTGACAGAGATGGGAAATCAAATATGGATCTCTAAGCAAAGAAGCAGTTGAAGTAGTTTTAAAGCACATTGAGGACTTTTTCCATTTTCACCAATCCACCAGGATCCACAGCCTTTTCAGGTAGAATTGATGCAGAATTCAGGTAGAAGTGGTGCCAACTAAGTAACCAAGCAACATTTAAAATAAATATCACCACAGATTTATCATGTACACAAAATCACACCGTTTCTTCTGCTTCTTTCAGTTTCTTATAAGACTTTACACAAGTGATATGCTGTGGCACAGGTGTAAAATGCTCTGAGGAGTCTCATGGTATTCAGAAGTGGAGTTTGGAAATTGATTGGAGCATGGTGGTGCTGTACTTACACATTCAGAAGTGTACTGTTAGGAGTGGGTCACCGGGGCATGACCTGGAAGGGTGTATTCTTGAATAAGGCTCTTCTTTTTCTGCCTGGGCTTCTTGGCTTCCATTGGTTGAACAGTTTGTCTCTCCCTGCTATTCTAACATGTTGTTTTTGCCTTTGAACAAGCCAACTATTGACTGAACTCTCTGAAACTGTGAACTAAAATAAACTTTTTTGACTTAAAGGAGTTGTGTATTTTGTCCCACTGATGAGAAAGAGACTAATGCATAATAAACTTCTTTAACTTAAAGGAGTTGTGTATTTTGTCCCACTGATGAGAAAGGAATGCATAATAATCTTCTTTAATTTAAAGGAGGTGTGTATTTTGTCCCTCTGATGAGAAAGAGACTAATGCATAATATTTCCACAATATTTTCTATGATCCATGTGCTAAAAAAGAGTGAAATGTAAAATATTAGTCAGATTTCCCATTACTTAGACAAAATAGCAGCTGCTTAAAGGAGAAAATGTTTAATTTGGCTCATGGTTTCGGAGGTTTAGTCTGTGGTTGACAGATATCCAAAGCAGGAGCGTCCTGGTGGAAGGGCATAATAGAGTAGAGCCGCTCACTTTATGGCCACCTCAGAAGCAGAGCAGGGCAAGAGAGCCAGCTAGAGATAACTTCTTTCCATGGGACATCTCTCTGTGTTTTCATCCCAGAAATCACAGAGGTAGTTTCCTCTTTCACTTCCACTGAAAACCAACTTTGCCTCCTACGGTCAGGGACAGGGAGAAGGAGCCACAAAGACAGAGATAAACAGGTGGAAAGAGGATGACCTGCAATCTGTTGTAATCTCTTCTTAGAAAAAACATATGCTGTCCTTTTTGTCCAGGTATTACTTGCATACTCCAGCCAGGTTTTGTGTCAGGGACTCTTGGAGTGAAACTTCATTGAAGATGTCTTCAAAGTAGGCTATAGCAGTGATCCATGGGAAATATTTATATTATGGAAGAATTGGTGAGGTTAAGAAAAAAGTTAGTGGGTCTGGGGAGTTAGCTCAGTGGTTCTGGCGCCTATCTTGCAAGCACAAGGGCCTGGGTTCGATTCCCCGGTAACCACATACCATACTGGGTGTGGAGACTCACGCCCAGCAGCAACCAGTACCACATATCACAGTGCCAGGCGTGGTGGCTCATGCCTGTAATCCCAGCACTCTGGGAGGCACAGGCAGGAGGATTGCTGTGATGTGAGTTGGAGGTTGAGCTCAGGGCCAGCCTGAACCACAAAGCAAGACCCTGTCTCAAAAAAAAAAAGAAAAAAAATTAGCCCTTGGCATAAAATTAGCAGACAACCCACTAAAAATTAGAAGAAAGACAACCAGCTTCACTAGGTGAGCGCATTACTTATTCATTTAATCAGTAGCTACTGAGTATCTTTTATGTGTAAGACCTTCTGCTGAGCACTGGAGAAACTACAGCTAGAGCGACAATCTAATTTCTGCCTTCATAGCAATAAAAATAATATTTAAAGCTACTCTTCCTCGTGGATAGATTGTTACAATGCCTACCTCATTGGATTTTATGAAGATTAAATTAAGTGACGTTTCATATGCAGAACACCTAGCATCTATCCTTGCCAACATGGTAGCCAGTGTTTGCATTATTATTACCTTGCTAGATTTTAAATTTTGTCTCTGTATGAAACAGTACAAAGCGGTAGTGTCTCTGATAGACTTCTCAGTGTATCTAATACGTCCTCACATATCTAGAAAACTTCTCAGGAAATATGCAGTCCTGAAGAGACATCCTGAGGTGTGGCATGACCGAATTCAGTCCTGTCCCCAGTTGTAGCCACAGCAGCCTATGTTCTTGCTGCTGAGTTTCTTCCCTGTTAGATGCATAAGGAGCATCTTTCCGGTCCACTCGAATACTCTTACCATGACATTCGACTTATTGTGGCTGTGTAGTCTGTCCGCTGTTCGGAAGGATAACTCAAACTTCACAGGCACAAAGAATTCCCAGGGGAAGGCGTCTCACTGTGCTGTCTGTACTGGGCCCTTGGCTTGATGTGGTGGTTTTGCAGTCATACAGAGAGGGCAGTCATGATTATTTGTTTGTGTTGAGGCACTTTCCAACATTTTACAAAGCAGGTTTTGTGCAGGCTGGTTCTTCCCAGTGGGAAGCATGTAGTTTGGGGACTAAGCAGTCCTTCCGTGTGGAAATGATGGGTGCTAGTGCCAGAGGCATCATGGCCGTAGAAAGCCCATATGCTTTTGTAACCTGGAAATCCCTGGCTCTGTCACAGTAACCAAAGTGAGTTTGGTTAGCTCGAGAGTCTTTGTTTCCTAATTGATTTGCAGCCTTTGGTAACAAGAAAAATGCGAAGTAAAATTGAATGTGGAAATTGTGTGAAATTATTCTTCTTGAGGAGGAAATCGGCAAATTTCATATTTAATAGTTAATTTATTATTATCAATTTAAAATTACATTCTATTGAATATTTAAGCCTTTACAACTGTAAAACATTTAACCATATTTAATGTAGTCTTAAGCTCTCTGGAATAGGAACTGGAATCACTTAATTTATCCCTGGTTTCTCATGAATACATTTGTTTACATGTTTGTTTCTGTCATTAGATTCCCAGGACCAGTGTTGGTGGGTGTCAGTCCTGTTTGCTTCCCCAGGGGCCTCCTAACCCCCCACAGTTATGCTTCACTGGGCACTCACTGAAGTGACCTCTTTCCTTCCCTCCCTTGCCTCCCCACTGACTTGGCATACCTAGTTGAATGTGCCTTGTCAATGTGGCAACAGTTTACGTTTGTTTCCTTTAAAGTCACAGAAAGCAAATGCTTCCACTTGAACTCTGGCCTGCAGTTTATGTGCATGCGAGTGTTTGGTCTGGCAGTGTCTCACAGTTTTACTCTCGAGTGATGTGGGGGCGGCGGGTGCACGCATTTCAGTATACAGTGCAAGTATTTTTATCTCTTAGGCAGACAGACGGTAGAGCAGCCAGTAGCTCCTCACTGTTAATTCAAAAGTCCTTTTGCAAATATCACTGCAGGCAAGCAGAGCCTGGATTCAAGTACTGTGTTGATTAATAATAGCTAAAGTGTCCAGGCTCAGAGAACTGGGACATGAGTAATAAAATAGGGATGGTTAATGGAAAAGGACATATATGCTATGAAGTGGTGGAGTGGTTTCAAATCATACTTAGTCAAAATAATAACAAGGGATCAGTATTTGAGAATTAATCAGCACTGCATTAAATATAGTGGAATTATGTTTACATGTATAAGGTTTAAGAAGCATGGTAAATTAAAACTAAGAAAGTATCAAACTTTGTGGTTGCTATAAAATACAAAAAAGCAAGCATTTAGAAGAGATACAGTGAAGTAAACAACATGAGTAGCCCTTTATCAGAAGAGGAAATTAAACCAACAAATTTATATTTTTTTTCAAGTGAAACTAAAATATTTACAGTTTTTCAAGGGAAAAATTATTTTTTCATATATATTTGACATTTTCAAGTGAAACTAAAATTTCTGCCTCTGAATTAAGCATGCTTATCACTTCCCTGGATAAGATTTTCTCAGTTTGTGAACATGAAAGAAGAAATGCTTTTGTTTTTCACAACTGGAGATATAGTTGATGGTGAATTTTAAATTAGTTTAATAACTCATTGAAATAGTCGTCTGATTGCCAAGTGAAGTAAATTTAATGGATATAAGAAAAATGTACTACAAAATGGTCACTCAGTTCTTTATCACTGAAAATTGAGTTTTCAGAGAAGGCTTCCATTCAAAGAAAACTGTGCTGAATCCAGTGCATGAACTGCTTCTCATAAAGGGTTTAGCCATTAGTGAGTGATGCAAGGTATGATGGGAAGTTCTACATTCTTTTGCTGAATTAATATAGTATTCTCAA
Source organism: Petromus typicus (assembly GCA_004026965.1). Lineage (NCBI taxonomy): Eukaryota > Metazoa > Chordata > Mammalia > Rodentia > Petromuridae > Petromus > Petromus typicus. Next base: position 46,537 of record PVIR01004946.1, read on the forward strand.
GGTATACATTTGCTCTTATAATGTGTTTATCGCTTAGTTAATGTAGTTTGCATAGCAGAGTCCACTGTATTCAGCCAAGTACATTACATTCTTGGGAAAAGTGTTATCGTAGAACCTAATCTAATCATCTTGATTGTGTCTTATTTGTCTGTTGAAGTCTCACGTGATTTAAGACAGCTTGGAAAAAGGAAAAAAGGAAGGTTCTTACTGAGTTGAAAGTTTGTCTGTGCCACTTTAAGCATCAGGAAAGTATAGAGTCTGAATGAAAGGAATTTGAAGATGTATATGTAAATTCCTTTCACTTGGAGCTTTGTAGACATTAGCAGAAATCTAGAAAATAATTAACTATTACTGTGGTTGACTTACCTGGAAACTATATATAGTTTTATTAGTATACTTAATTAAATGAGTATTCATTTAACTAATGTGTCTTTGATTTCTTAAGTTGGTATTTAATGATCATATTATTTAATTCACCTCAGTGGGCAGAGATGAAATCAGCAGTGTTTCCTTTCCTGCGGTTAATTAAGTCCTCTGAGAATGGCTGCGAACACTTTATGGTGGTGCACGCATCTGTCTGTTTTATTAGTTTTGCAGACCGGAGACAGGACAAAAAGTGGCATGGTTGTTCTTGCTGAAAGTTAACCCTACTCTCCTCCAAGCAATAGTATGTATGGCCAGTGAGGTTTCTGAGACATTTCCCTAAATGACTCAATTCCCTAAATGACTTAATTCCGTGCCCATTTCTAGAATTTAGAATGTAGTGTGCTTTCATATAGCTTGTTTTTTTCTTTTTTCAAATTTAAAGAATATATTATCAAACATATATATGTTTATGTTAAACTTCTTAGTAGGGTGTTTTGTTTCAGTTTATGGAAGGACCAATATCGTGTCATATGTAAAGGTGACATATTGGTATCTTTTATACTTTGGTATAAAATAAAACTTGAGCTTTTAACTAGGTTAACATTATCAGAAACCCAGAGGGAAATCTCGTGATAATGTTTTACTTCTAGAAAGCCAATCAGTGAATAAAAACGAAACAGAACACACACATGCAGGTGTGTGTGCCCCTTTCCCCTCACACAAACTGATGGTTCATACATACAAATGAAACTTCATGAACTTTGCATCAGCAGCCACTTGCAGATGGATTACCCTTTTCTACCACGACTGGTGAAATCCCCACTACTATAAATTAGTCCAGAGAGCTCTATAAGGCCACATTTTAAGCTGTTTATGGAAACCTGCATAGAACTAGAACATCATTTTGCCTCCACGAGCTCACAGTTCAGCATGTGCAATATCTTTTGATTGGAGATAATGTATGTTAATATCTCTATTTTTTTGATATTTCTCTGGACATCAGAAATAATTATTCCGAGGGATTTTGATACTGTTCAGCTTTCCAACAGGGGAAATATTTATAATAGCCAATTCCTTTGTATTCAATACTGGCTGGAAAATCAGGCAGTTCCTTGCTGAATGTACCATGGTAAAAGTGGTTCTAGAGAGTGGTAAATTTAGCAGCTAGCCAGACAGGATAACTTCAGAGCAATTGTAATAAAAATGGTTAACAGGTATGTTTACTATATAATAGATACTTTGCTTAACACTTTACATATATTGTCTTATTTAATTCTAAAAGATTCCCCGAAGTTGTAGAAGTATTCCGATTTTGCAGATGAAAAAAACTGAACCCAAATTTATAGAGTAAGAAGAGGTGGAGCAAAGCCTTTCACCCTCCACAGCCTGAAAGGTGATTTAGGCTGTCGGGATTGTCTCGGATGATGAGATGGTAGTCAGTTTTCTTGTAGACATCTAAGGAATGTCACACGCTTGACAGCAAGGATGAACATGTGCATTAAACGGTATGTGGTGCTGGGGAGCACACCAGCCAGACATTCAGAACTCCTCAAATGCACACATTCTTCCTTTTCCTGTCCTCGCTTCTTCCAGATCAAAACTTCCACCTGTCTTCCTCCTCCTGATGACCGCTATGGTCTTTGTTTTAAATACATCCATCATTTTCCTGCATGTTGTTATTTTTCTTAATTTGAAGTTGTTCTTATTGCAAATAAAATAATTTTTTAAAATATTATTTTGCTGCAGTTATTGTATCAGTCATTTTTGCAAGAAGACCACCAGTTTATCGCAGTAAGTTTTGTTGCTTGCTCATGTGAGTGTGAGGCTGCAAGAGTCTCAATGCTCACAGTGTCCGAAGGGCACTATTTTCTGGTAGAAGAGGAAGAAAGCAGTGGCCAAAGCCTTTGCATGGACGTAGTTTACTTTACTTCTGTTCATCTTGAGTCAGGTTTGTCACCTGGTCTAATCTGCCAAGGAATCCCAGGCAGGGCTGAGTCCTGTGACAGCTTGAAATACTCTAGTTTCTTGTTGGGAGAAGATTGAATAAGTTGGAATGCTTGATCTCTTACAGTTTGTCACTCTTTGTTTTATTATTAAACTGTTTCTGCAGACGTACTTTGAATTTTACTGTGTAGATACTTTTTTTCTTGATGCATGTCAGATGTGTTTGCATCTTGAGACTGATTCAACATTTTAGGAAAACAAGATTAAATATGAAATTTTTACTATTTAATTCTACTTTCTTTACCTTTATCTTTTGTCTTTTGTTATTATTGACTACTAAGAAGCAGTCTAAAATTTGCCCCCACTAGTATAAATTGTTAATTTGTGAGTCCAATAATTGATTTAAAGATGATTTTTTTCCCTTAGATCACCCATTAGGCATTTTTGCTCCATAACTGGGATTTTCACAGTTTATTACCTTTCTGGTGCACTAACTTGCACCTCTGCCAACTTTACAGTCCTTATTTCTTACATCACATACACGTGGGCTGAAACCTGCCGACAAGTAAACAAAAACCCAGTAAAGTCAGACAGATGCAACTGTAATACCAAATCACCCATGGCCTCTTCTAGAGTTATATTCATTGGCACACACTGGGTATTAGTATTTCCTTGTGATACAAGACAGAGTTGCCTTTGAAATAAAGAATGGAACCCCCACTGTGTGAGTTCATATGTTCATGAAATCTATCCTAGTAAGGTGTGGTACTTGAGGGGGGACCATGGGCAAATTGTCAGAGCGAGTTGAGGTTTATAAGTAACGCCGGATGTTTAAGGAAGTTAGACAATTTCAAAAGTAGACACATCTTTTAGAGTGAGTGGTTGAATGGAGTGGTAGAATCAGAAGGAATGAGACCAGGATCACTTGGTCCTAAACCTTGCGAGAATACAGAAGTAGCCACAGTGATAAAAATCATACAAAACAATGACATATATTGCTGTCATTTCAGAGAAGAGGACTCTCAACCTTTTAAGTTTGTGTATTCCACCTTTATATTGGCATTCTATTTATTTATTTTAAAAATTGATTTTATTTATAAATTGTGATCACATTCAACATTAAGAATTTATACCAGTATGTGACATGTCTTAATTCTTATTTTTTCCCATTCCCCTGCTGGCTCTACTAGTCCTTGGTATTCTATTTAAATATCATCTTGATATCATACCAGTCCATCTGAGAGAAGGAAAACACGATGGGGGTGACCCTATATATCTATTTTACCTTTTAGATTCATTGACTAGACTGTAGAACTGAATTTATGCGATAAGTTTGTGACGGAATTTTGCTCAGAAAAGGATGAGCTAATAAAGTTCTTTGTCATCATTTGATAAATGAAACGAGAGTTCCAGGTGATAAGAGGCCTGTAGAAAGTGACAGAGCCTGGGGATGGCCGAGCCAAAGCCAGAAGAGTAGTCTGTTCAAGATTCATAATGTTTGAAATTATATTTAAAAATTGCTGAACTTATAAAGACACTTGTGACCTTTCCATATTTAGAAATGCTTATTTTAGTGTTGGACAGTTTTGGTGACACCTCATCTCCAGGGAATATGTTGTAGATTCTGTGCAGCTTGTAACACTCCTGGCTTTCCTGTTCAACCTACTACATGGCTGTTGGTTTTTCAAATTTGTTTATCATGTAAATTTGATTTGAAAGCATCAACAAAGCAGCCTATTCAGAAAAGACCTTGTGTTGTAAGTTTGCCTGTAAATTTGAGTATCATGGTATATGATTGCTTCAGAATGATAAATGTAATAAAGTCCAAGTCATTGCTGTCTTTTTCACCTTTGTTTAAAGAAAGATGTCAGAATTTATATTCCTGTGTGTGTGTGTGTGTGTGTGTGTGTGTGTGTGTGTCCAAATACATTGATTGTCCAGTGGAAGAGCTTTGTAAGTTATTTATGATTGGAAAGAATTTCTTTTGGGGAATAATAAATGACTCAGTTTTCATAAAGGTTAGATACTAGCTTTGAAAATGGCTAAATGTATTGAGTACCTGAGTGCAAGAGGACCTGAGAATGTATCTATACACAGAGAGAGGGTATCAATTCAAAGCAAAAATTCACAGTTGTTTTTTTGTTTTGAGACAGAACGAAGAGTTATTATTGAGGAGAGCAACATCTGTGAGTGCTTTTGGGAAAAATTCATCCCCTTGGACTCATCCTCGTCTTCTGTCTCTCACACATCATATATATGAGCTGTCGGGAAGTGACGTCCGCTTTCCTTTCAAAGCCTGCTCAGCATTTGATTACTTCTCACTGCTCCCAGGAACCCAGCAACAGCTCCCATCCATTCACCACTCTCAGTGGGCTAGATTATTGTGATGCTTCCACAATAATAAATAAATATAAATAAATAATAAGAGAGAAAACAAAATGCAAACTTTTCACTTAGGAGTATGTTTCTTCTGTAATCACATGCATCTGATTATTGTAATACACTGAGCAGCTATAATGATTATAGCTTGTTACATAGAAAAATATCATCTTTTAAGGAAATGTGAACAACATATATTAGAAATTCATTGACCATTATGAGTTAAATTCAAAAACCACAGAAACATAATATTTGAAAATATATAATTGAAGTTAATGCAGGTATCAACTAATAAATGTAGGGAGCAGGGAAAGAGAGCATTATCTAAACCCTTGCAGTGAGTAATGGTCTCCTGTGAGCCTTGACTACACAAGGAAAAATTAAAGAATTAAGACAGGAAATGAGACTTAAAAAAATAACCTGGGTCTGAACAGTGCTTCCTTGGGCAGAAAAGAAGAAGGCACTTCAGCCTTCCTACTATTTACTGGGTTCAAAGAAAGTAACAGATCATTTAGATCACAAGTGGCAATAATCCTGGGCTGATAAGCATATATAGGGAGATTGGTGTTAAGCCTCAGACCAGGCTCTTATGCAGATGAGGATTTTATGTTGATTAAGATGTTAAGATGAACAGAGATAGTCTTAGAACAGTAGGTGGGATGAGATAAGCTGATAAGGACTTGTCCTTCCCCAAGTGAAACCTTTCTACTGAGTTCTCAAGGAACCAGGATGTCTTCAACATCCAGGTGTAGTCTTTCCCTTTTGGAATAATGAATGACTCAGTTTGCATATTCACATCCTTAAGGACCAGTGAGGTCTCAGTTGTGACCAGAGGCAAAAATGGAGTTATGTTTCGGCATGTTATAGTTGGTCCGTAAGCAAGAAGACTAGGTGTGATCGTACTTTAACTATTAAATGATTTTTTTCTTTAATGTGCAGAATGGTTCCTGACAAAGACACCTACATGAATATAGTGGTTTAGGCAAGGTTTCATGCAGGTGAAGATCGTTTGTCCCCTCAGAGGATGCTGAAGGGTTGAACAAGGCCAAGTGGCATCTTTGAAGTTATCCTAAGGTGGTGAACTTAGTATTTTCTAAGAAAATGTGTGTCAGTGCACTGAAGAAGGCAGAAGCCTGTTTTGTCTAAAAGCAGTTAAAGACATGAAGATCTGGGTTCAGCTGAGAGGCCACTTTATAACTCTGAGACATTAGGGAATACAGCTGATTGAATGGTGAGCGTCGTTATGTGGAGACAGAGAGACCCAGTCCATATTGGTGTCAGGAAAGCCTAAGGTGAGAATGTGATGCTGAAGATTGTGAGGGGTGGTGTAGTTAATGCACCAGCTGCCTTGTAGTATCCAAGACTCTCTCACTCTTAGTATGGAAAGATCTGTGTCCTGGGAAATTCTTTATTAGCAGGCAAACTTGATGGTTCGTCACTTTTAGTCAAGTTTGAACAGCAAATGGCATTAAAAGCCCAAGCCAGAGTAGGATATTGGCACGTGGACAGAATATAACAATTTCAGATCAAGGGCGGAGTGTTTCTGAGGTTTGATCAGCCAGGATATCATAAAAGTTCTCTAGAGGAATAGAATCAATAGAAATATTGAGGTTTTTTTATATATTCATAGAATATCAATATAAGGATAATGTAATCTTTATATAAATATTGTATAATTATGCAAGGTGATTTATTAGATGGACTTACAAGATCAGAGGTAGGATTGCTCACAGTTACCACCTCATATTGCAGAGCTAAAGGAAGCAGTAACTGCTTCGTCCAAGGAACTGAAAGGTACAAGACAATAGGGATGCATCGCCCATCCTAGATGAAGGCCTAGGAGAGTTGGTGCGGTGGTGTCTGCACTGAAAGACCACCGAAGGACGTGGTGTCCACTATCCACAGACATCACTAGTACTGCAAGATGGACTCCTGAAGCACAGTGATGTTGTCCACAAAAATCAACGTCCTTCCTTTCCTTTCTTTTAGTCCAGTTTGCAAGTCTGTTGGATGTTGCCTCCCACACTGCATCCTGCTCAGTTCCCTGGCTTAATGCCCCAAATTCCTGGGGACTCCTACAGACACACCCGTGACCTGCGGGCCTCTCAGTCCAATCAAGTTGCCATTCACCATTAGCATTCATAGTAGGCAAGGAGGCTCCATTATATTTTGAATGATAGCGGTTTGGCTGAATGAAATTGAGAATTAAGTTGTGTCTTATACTGGTACAAATCCCCATTATGGAGTGCAATCATGATGTGTATATTTAATGTACCAATAAAGATAATAAAAAAAAAATGAAATTGAATTCAAAGTAGCCTGTTCAAAGCAATTCTACTTAGTAGTTTGGTTGAAATGTGGTTTTTTTTGTTTTGTTTTGTTTTTTTCCCTTAGGTGAATACTTTAGCCACTGACTTTCAAATTATTGGTAATAACAATAATGATAATGATGGGAATAGCTGAATTATGTGTCAAAAGACATCCTCTGTAAATAAATTATTACATCTATATTATATTTCTCTTCATATCATGATTTTAGCAAATAAAAAGTTTAGCTGATCCTTTGTAGTCTATTACATTACCATTCCTTTCATTAATGTTTTAGCTGATATATTGAAATTTTTCTTTATTACAAAGCTTTTCCATAAATATACTGTGTTTTATGATTATCGTTCCATGTTATGTTACTGTGTTTTAAAATTAAAAATTATCTTTTCTGAGGGATCCGAAAGCCCTCAGAATATTAATGACTAATGTGCTAGAAAGAAGTTTCAATTAACTTTCCTGGATATTGATCAGATAAGCACTAAGATTTATGATTATACTCTGACATCTTCCTTAGGTAAATAAGTGCTTTGACTAACCTTCTGAGCCAGTGGTTTCTAAACTCTAGAAAGTGTCACTTTGGAGTTAATTTAAAGAGATCGTTTTTTTCCCTGAGAGTCTTTGTTTCTCTTTTATTTTTGTTTTACCCAGAATAACAACTGTATTGAAGTTAATTTAATATTTTAATAATGTTTTTATATTTCTAGAGGTATGAAATATGAAAACTTCCAAGGGTGTTGTAAATATTGGAGGGATATCCTTCAATTAGCTACAGCTAGTAGTAAATGGTGCTTTGAATTTATATAGCATTGCCTTATTATGAAAATCATTTCTCATACTTCCATGGAATTTTCTAATATATATTTGTTATTAAAGTTACAAAGTAGCCAGGGATGTAGCTCAGTGGTTCCAGCACCTGCCCAGAATGGTCTAGAGATCCATCCTCGGGCATTAAAAATAACAACAAAGTCATCACCATTAGAATTTTTTTTTTTTACTTGTAATGAAAAACAAAGTAACATTGACTGTGGACTATCTTTCTCCCATCTTCAGAAGAAACTCTTTCCAGTTTTCAGAGCATTCTGCTTGTGTATATGTGTGTGCACCTCCATGAATTCAGTGCACACTCCTTTCTTATTCCCTTCCTCTCTCCCCTTTACCTCTTTCCCTTTGTGCATCTCCTCCTTCTTAACATAAGTGCTTCGTACACTACCAAAGACAAGAAGGCACTGGTTCTGTCATCTGTGCTCTACTATTTTCACTTGAGTGGAGCTTATTTTCTTTTCCCTTTTCTCCCTTTGCCCACCACAAACGTTCAGTAAATTCACTGGGCTTTGCTTCTGTTTATACTTTGTAGCTAAATTAGGAACTGTCCCAAAAATTGCTCAACTTTGTAAGAGAGGTCCTTTCTCCTGGGGACAGAAAGCTCTGCAGCCTCCTTTCTGGCTTCCCAGTGATTGACTTGGCCCCAGTCCCAGAGAAGCATTTTGTACCAGTTGATTCCAAGGATAAAGTTTTTCTGGGATTTCATTTTTGCAGCATTCTTCTTCCATGTTTGTGGTTGAGTTTTCCAGTCATTTCAATCATGTCTGATTTCTGTCTTTTATAGTTTTCTATAAGTTTGATGTGTTGATAGTTGACCTTGTTTCTTCTGTTATTTCAGTGGGACTGAGGGAGGCCACAAAGGTGAGTGTATATGATGCTTCTGATAACAAATTTAACCTCCCAGAAGTCTAATCCTTCTGCTAGCTCTGGTCTGGCTTCTTTGAAATTCCGAGAAAAAGAAATCATTTGCATAATACCAAGAGTCAATAAATGGCTTTACATTAAATTAAAAAGCTTCTGCACAGCAAAGGAAACAACTAACAGAGTGAACAGAAATCTACACGATGAAAAAAGAAATTTTCCTACAACTACTCAGTAGATTATTATCTAGAATATATAAAGAACTTACAAAAATTATTTTCCCTCCAATATAAAAGACCCTCTCAATAAAGTCATCTAAAATATACACTTTTCAGAAGAAGTGGTACAATAAGTATATACAAATGTTCAGCATCACTGGCCATTAAATGTGAATGAAAACTGTACTGATAAGTCCAGTAAGAATGGCCATCATCAAGGACCCAAAAAGCAACAAATGCCTCTGGGTTGTGAGGAAGAAGAAACCTATCTATATCATTGGTAGGAATGTAAACTAGTAAACCTCTCTGGAAATCATTGCAAAACTTCCTAAAAATTTAGTGAAATAGAAATTTCATTTGGTTGTGTCATATATCTGGGTATCTTTAGAGTGTGAAAGCCATGACAGTGGGTGATCTATGTGTATTCACGTTTATAATAGTACAACCCATAATATTTAAATTATGCAAATGGCTCCTATGTCCATCAACAGATGAGTGGTAAAAGTGGTAAAAAAGAAAATGTGGTATATATGAGCGGTAAAGTATTGCTCTGCCATAAAGAACCATGAATTTGAGTCCTTTGTAGGAAAGTAGATACACTTCATCATTTGAAGTAAAATAAACTATTCTCAGAAGTTAAATGTCATGTGATTTCTCTCTAATACAAGAGACACAGAGGTTTATTGTTGTAGTATTTGTGTGAGAGATCCAAATTTCAGGGAGACTGAAATAATATAAAAGAGCAAGATAAAGACAGATAGTAGAAAACAAAGGGATAATCCTTTGGAGATATGAAAAGGGGTCCGAGGAAGGAGGAAGAGAGGAGAGGAAAGGGGTCTGGGAGAGAAATAAGATTAAAATGTGGTATGTATTTGTACGAATTCCTCTAGATGAATGTAGTTCAAGAGAAATGTGTCACAAACATATGCTAAGTAAAAAACAAATTTTAAAACGTTGTTTGCAGTTCCTCTGGTTTGTGTTGGAATTTGAAGGGGTTTCTTTTTCAGTTTCTGTCTCACATGCGTGTTTATCATAATGAAATCACTGGTGTCCCATAGCTGTCTGCCTGGGTGTATACATGATAACACTGTCTGACGAAGCGCATTTATGGGTTTTCAAGGCATGCCTTTCAGTAGGCCAGTTACCAGTGCAGAATTCACTGTAATGTTTTACATAATTATTCTCACTTTACTTGCATGTATAAGTTCACTTTTTCTAATATATATATCTTTGTGTCTTGTTTCCAGATGACTGAATAGATTCTTTCCATTTTCTTTTTTTAAAATTAATTTTATTGTGAAATAGCTACATTTTATATACATATCATAGTCACACTTAACATTGATAATATATGTCATAACTTGGTTCTCATTTTTTCCCATTCCCCTACCCACCCTGCAACCCCCAACCCTATATGCATAAGTTTTGTTTCCCTTTTCTTGTTACAATTTTTTTCTTTCCCCTTATTACCCGCCCCTACCCACATTCCCCTCTAACTGTACAATATCCAATGTAAAGCTCCAATGTAGAGCTCATTTACATTTTCAGTTTCTCATATTAGAGAAAAGATATGGTATTTATATGTCTGTGACCTGTTTATTTCACTTACGAGTATGTCCTGAAGATATGTCCATTTGAGTAAGAATGACTCAAACTTGTCATTCTTTGTGGCAGAGCAATACTGCATTCTCTGGAAAATCACATCTTCCTTATCCAGTCTCCAGGGGATGCACATTTGGGTTGTTTCCAAGATTTAGCAATCACAAACTGAGCTGCTATAAACATGAGTGCACATATGTCACTGTGATATAAATCTTTTAATTCTTTCATGTATATCCCTAGCACTTTCCATTTTCAATATCTAGATCAGTTAGAGACATAAAAATTTGTAGTAGTGACTTACCACAGGCACATGGTACTCAGTTTATGGATCTTAAGATGATTTCTTCTTAGTAACCACCAGAAACACATGACTGGCTTAGCATTTTGTTTGTTTACTTTAGGAAGGAGAAAACATTTTCTACTTGGCAGTTGAAGACATAGAGACAGATACAGAACTTCTGATTGGTTACCTGGACAGCGACATGGAGACTGAAGAGGAGGAACAACAGATTATGACAGTGATCAAAGAAGGGAAAGTTGAAAATTCTAAAGGAGCGTCCGGAGTTGGCAGAAAAGGTATTGTGAGCTTAATTGGTGTTCTGGGAGAGTAAAGACTGTAGAAGAAGTACAGCATGAGCTGTCTGAGTTACTTGCATTATCAGACAGCATTGTGGGAAAGACGGGGTGGAACTTTGTGCTTCCAGTCAATGTAAAGCTCCAGATGCGTCACACTCTGAGAGCTGACTTTCCATCTGCACGTAGGAAACGATGAGTTCCAAGGTGAAGTGTAGGGGAGGATGGGCGCTCAGTGCTTGTCAGCTGCTGGAAGAGAAACAATTACGATGGGAGCTTTTGTCCATTATGTTGTGCTTTATGTGTGAAGGAAGTTTGGAGGAAATATGAGTGACATTTTATAGGTACTCATATTTTGTAATGGGCTGCTTCTTAGTCCAGGTGGGCTGGACTGGGTAGTTATGAAAAACGAATATCTGTTGTTCACACTTCCAGAGCCTGGGAAGCCCAAGGCAGATTGGGTGTTTGGTGAGGGTCTGCTCCTCACAAATGATGTTCTGCCTTTGCCTTCCTCTGACAGGAAGAATACTTTTCCTCCCTCTTCTTCATGGGCACCAGTACCATTTATTTGGGCAGAGGCTTCTTGGCCTAACTGCCTCCGAGCTCTCCCCATGAGGATTGTGTTTCAGTGTGTGCATTAGGGACTCACAGACACTCAGACCACAGCGGGCTGTAGTTTTCAGTTTTGTGAAGCAGAACCACTTCAGAAGTGATCTTAGTTTTAGTAGTTGCCACGAGAGAATACTGGTCACAGCGATTTCTAATTCTAGTATGTTATTAGCTAGGAAATACGAACATTCTTTCACCCTTGCCAGCTTATTTCTCTTTCTCTATTTTAACTGGATTGTTTTAGAGGATAAGGAGAGGCTTGGTCTGTGATATTTTTCAGATATGCATTAAACTCTCTGGAATGTCAGACTTTGACAGTTATTTCTGTGTTTATGTTTTCTTGGGAATGTTTATTTTGTCTGCATAACTTTTAGGGTTTATTATTTTGTTCATTTTTTAAATTTAAGAGTAAAGGGCTGGAAATTGAGCTCAGTAGTTCTGGCACCTTTCTTTCAAGCTCAAAATCCTGAGTTTGATCCCTGGTAATATAAAATAAAATATTCCTGTTTACCATTGCCTACATTGATTTGTTAAAAAAAAAAAGTTTTGTCCTAACAAGTGCAAGGTTGTGAGCTTGATCCCTGGTATTGCCAAAAAGGAAAAAAAAAATTTTATTATTTTTATAAACAGAATCCACAGATCTTGATTCTCATTTTTTCCCATTCTCCTCCCCTCCTTACAACCCCCACCTCGAATATATAGAAGCTTTTTTTTCTTTTTTTTGCCTTTAGTTCTACAAAATTTACTTGAGATGTTACATGATAAAAAAAGCAACATGTGAAATTGTACATAAAGTAAGATTGCAAATGTTGTTTTTTTCTAGACTGTGTAGAAATTATGTATGTAAGAAAGATAAGTCAGGCTTGAAAGTATAGGATTGTCTTTGGAAGATGGGCTTATTGTTGATTTTTATTTCCTCTATTTTCTAAATCGAGTTTGTATTTAAAAATATAAAACTACATATAATTTTATAGCTCACTGAGAAATGTGGACAGATCTTTCTCAGTCCATTTGGGACAATGGAGCTTCTTTCCCTCCGCCTGCTGGAGGAGGAGTGAGGTTTTTTATGACTTTGGTCTTTCTTCACACATGCCACATTTCCCTTGGTGATTCAAAAGTTTGCCTCAATTGGATTTTTCTTCTTGTGAAGCAAAGTGTGAAATAAAGGTGAACCATTTGGGGAAAAAGTTTTGTTTTGCATTTCAAGCTTTATCATAACTCTTTGGCCTAAAGTGTTAACAGAGGATAAATTAAAAATTGAATTTGATTTTGTATTAATTCAGTGAGTCCCAAGTAAATGATTTTAAAATAATGAGTGTCTTTTTACTGTTACTGTTTTCTGGAAAACATTTTGCAGTCATACAGAAAATAAGAATTTTCTCTGCTGAGTACAAGTAACTTGATTTTAAAATGAGAGCAAAATCTAGTAGTTCCTGTCTCTGAACTTACATCTTGCAGATGTTTCCTCCTCAGATGCCCTCAGCTGTGAAGAGGACTATGCCTGTCCACAGTGTGAATCGAGCTTCATCAGCAAGGACATTCTTGCTGAGCATCTCCAGACATTGCACCAAAAGCCTACAGAGGAGAAAGAATTTAAGTGCAAGAACTGTGGGAAGAAATTCCCAGTTAAGCAGGCTCTGCAGAGACAGTACGTACATTAAAGAATATCTTTGATATTATAGCTAATACTTCAACTGTCCCATTTGGCTTGACTGCTAGTTTTTAACCTGTATATGTGTGTGTGTGTGTGTGTGTGTGTGTGTGTGTGTGTGTGTGTGTGTGTGAACGAGAGAGAAGGAGAGAGACAAAGGGAAAGAGAGAGTAGGCATTCTCCATTTGCATTAATACATCTCTTCATGTGGGTGGTGTTTTTCAAAATACTCTGATTACAAAGTTACAAGGAAGCAGTTTTATACTAGTGAGTCTTTGTCCATTTAATAACTGACTGTTCAATATCAAGCTGCTTGGTTTACTAATCTGAAATTCAGATATATGTAATTTAGACCATACTTTGAGGTGACACATCCTAAGTTTCAGTTGCCACTATTTGATATTCTCTCCAAAATCAGTTCAAGTTTTAAGAAATGTAGAATGTTCAGAGTATGGGGGTTATGTAGACATTTTGGGAAGAACTATCTATTTTACAGCAATTTTGGGGCAATTATTAAATAAGTACAAAATATGACTGTATGATGAATTAAATGATATTATGCACAGATCCGAACCCTTTATTATCATAACAGTCTATATTAGTAATATATGTCATCCTTTTATTTAAATATTTTACAGGGTTATAAATTATTAAAAGTGATCATGAGTTATCAGACTGTCATCTTGCATGTGAATAAAATTCTTTACATGAGCTTAATCTTTTTTTGTTTCATTAAAGTTCTAAAATGTGATCTCTGATATTAAGGCCATTTGCAATATATATATATATATATATATATATATATATATATATATTTTGTGTGTTTGTTTATGTGTTTGTATTTTGTGTTTATAATATTTGAGAAAAAAATTTATTCTTGACTTTAATGTTAAAACATTAAAACTTTATATTAACAGATATACATTTAGAGGTTCTACTACTTTCATTTAAAAAAGCCTGTTATGTTTATAACAGCATGATTCATAATGCCTAAATCTTGGGAGCAGCCTATATGTCCATTAGCAGATCAATGAATAAAGAAAATGTATTTATATATGATGAAGTACTACTCTGCTATAAAGATAAATTGTGTCATTGTAGTACCTTGAGAGCACAATATGAAGTAAAAAAAAATCAGACACAAGATTAAATGTTGCATGTATATATATATATATATATATATATATATATAAGAAACTCAAAATATAAATGATGAGCAAAGTGCACGATAAGGGAAAGTGGTAACAGAGATCTTCTACAAAAGGAAAGATCAAGAGATGGAGGGAGAAGGACTCGATGGGGGAGGAGCATAAGGAAGGAACTGAGAAGCGTTAGTACACACAGTGGCTCCACCCCAGAAGTGTGGTCATTAGGTGCTGCAAGCGCATGCTAGTAAAAAACAAAAACTAAAAAGCCACCTTATTGCACGTAGCATTATGCAGTGTTCCACATGGGAGATCCCCTTGCTGAATTAGAGTTTGGAGTTAATAAGGTACACTTTAAGAAACTTTTAAAGGCAATAAAAGAATGAAAAAGCATAGAGAATGTGATTTTTTACTCAAACAGCATGTTCTCACATTGTTTTCTTTGCGTTCCAGTTTTTGTTATTTTGTCTTTTTTCCCCCCATTTCCCTTAGCGGTCTTCAGTGCACAGCGAAAAGCGGTCTAAAGGATTCTTCACGGAGTATTCAGTGCTCTTTTTGCAATTCTTCCTTCAGTTCAGCATTGAGGTTTTGTGTCTGAGTTACGAAATGGCTGTTATACAGTTGTGGGTCATTTTTTGCATGCACAATTCCATGCTTTGTAGTGATTCACTATTACCCTAATTGAATGAAAGCACTGAAATGCTTTTCTTCTTACCTGCTTAGGTAATGCATGAAATGACCCTGGAGCTCTAGTAGGGAGCATGTGTTGCGAAAGCTTGCCACGATGCTGACATTTTGTAGGGGGTCTTCAGCATTTCTTCTTCCTGTCTGCCTTTGCTATTTGTCTTGTAGTTTTGAGCAGCACCAGGAGACCTGCCAGGGGGATACAAGGTTCGTGTGCAAGGCCGACAGCTGTGGGAAGAGGTTGAAGAGCAAAGATGCCCTGAAAAGACACCAGGAAAATGTCCACACTGGTGAGGAGTCATTGGAAGGTCGTGTTTAAAGGGCTTTTCTCTCCCCAGGCTGCAGTGGTCTGTTTTAAATTCTCACTCTTGTAGACAAAAGCTGACTTTTCCATTATGTTTCACACAGATGTGGATTATTTTCCTTCACCACACCATTTCTTTTTCAAGTGGATTTCAAGCGGCATTTGTTAGTTTTTCTATCTCTGAACTGATCACAGTTATAAATCTAAATTAGAATCTGGTTGAGGTTGGTAGTCAAGTGCTTTAAAAATAATGTTTGATAATAGTGTTTGAAATTTTTCTTGCATAGATTGCTAAGGTTTACAGTTACAGATATATTCTGAAACTAAGTGATACTTTTCTACCTTAATGTTTTTAACAGAAAAATAGAATTTTTAAAATGCTTTCACTCCTTCGATACTGGAGAAAATTCCTTACTACATTTTGAAATGGGAATTCAATACATTTTGATTCATAAAGCAAATGCTATTCAAATTTCTTCTAATGGCTAGCTAAACAATGAAACAAATAAAAACAATGAAACAAATATAACATTTATCACTTAGATTTTGCCTGCTTAGCACTTTGTAGCAATCAGTACATGCTTTGGTTTAGAGTCTGAATCTTTAGCACTGAGTGGAGCTACTGGCTGTATTGTCACAGTTACTTTTTTTTGTTTGTTTGTTTACTTAGCATCTTTTTCCCAAAAGATATGGAGGTTCATTAACTCCATATGTCCTTGTGTACATACACTATTCCCATGTATTTGTCTTTGTTCTTGGCATCTGGGAAGTGTGTAGAAATGTGTCGTGGGATGAGTTCTTTTTCTCCCTTACGTATTTTCACACTATTGTGAAGAGGATTTTCTCCCCAGCATCTATTAACTCATGTGTTTTCATATTCTAAAAAGTACTAACTTTGATAAAGTCATAGAGGCTGCTGGCCGGAGTCTGGCTGCTGCTGGCTCGGGTAGCACAGTGAGCATGCTCTATGGATGAAAGCCCTGGGCAGTGGAAGATTGTCTCATGAGATGCACCTTTCGGTTGGTACCATCACTGGGACTTTACAAGGTGGTTTTTAGTTTTTTCTTTCTGAAAAACATAACGTTGATAGGTAGAAAATGACATTGTCCTATGATTCTGAAAGGTAAGCATACACTTTTTGATAGACTTGCCTTCATAGGTACTTTTTTTTTTTAATGCTGTTCTGGTTAAAATGCTGCTCTGAATTTTCTCTATCTGTATCTGTAATGTATTATAACAAAACTTCCATGTCAGTTTTAAAGTTAACTTTGTTCCGCTAAGTAGAAAACCAGCTGCATACGGGAACTCTGGAAATGTTTGCATTTTTGTTACTGGGCATGTGGTTGTCATGCTGTGCTACAAGCATAAATTTTTGAGGCTTCCTGTAATGGCCACTCAATATTCTAATATTACAGGTTCTAGAAGTTCATGGTGATTTGTAGGAAGTAGTTTATAAAAGGAAATTTTGTTTTGATGGTTTTTTCCATGTTGTAGGTTATATAAAATGTGAACTCTATAGAAAAAGTTCCCTATACATACTTTCTCTGTAATTGGTACATAATTTCAGTTTCTCATTCATAATCCCTTTGGCCTCTCCTTCGTATATACACACTCAAGGAAAGAGTATTTTCCTATTGAGAATAGTAAGCAAAACTATTCTCACCACTAATTGTAGAATTCTTTATTAAAGACAAATGTTTGCAAAGAAATATAGGATCTTGCAGCTTCTACTTAGGATGAGAGATTTCCTTTTTAAGAGATATGAATTGAATATGTGGAGTGAAAAGAAGTTGATTATTTAAATAAAGGTCATAATTTTCCATAGAAACTTTAACATGGTAGATAGGTTTGAGACTGGATCCTAGAAGGGTATGTAACTGACATTGTGTTGTAATCCAAGTGCTCAACTATGTATATAGTAAGGTTGTATAAATTCCTTTCATCATCATCTACTGCTAAATATGTTCCTGAATCCAGCCCAGTGTCTTTCACATGCTAGGCAAGGGCTGTCAGCTGAGAGACGCTCTGGAATTTTTTTGAGACAAGAGTCTGGCTTTTTTTGTAGTTGAGGCTGGTCCTGAGCTTAGCCTTGGACTCACAGCATTCCTCCTGCCTTTGCCACCAGAGTACTGGGACTACAGGTGTGAGCCACAGCGCCCGGCACTGTGGTATGTGTGGTACTGATTGCTGCTGGGCATGAGTCTCCATGCCCAGTATTATATGTGGTTATGGGGGAATTGAACCCCGGTCCTTGTGCTTGCAAGACAGGCACCGGAACCACTGAGCTAACTCCCTGGCCCTGTAATAAATGGATGTGCTGTTACCCAGATTATCTTGGTATCTTGAAAAATTCATATTGGTAGATTTTTTTAAAAAATTATTTTTCTTTGATGCACATGATCTTAGAGTTAAATCGTTTTGGAAATTTCTTTTTACTGTTTTGTATTTGCTTCTGAATAGGAATTGAGGTTGGAGAAAGAAGGGCGCGGACTAGTGATCGTTGTTGGGTTCTTGTTGTGAATACATGTTGGTTCGTCATTTTCTTTTGAAAATTTTTCGTTATGGTTTTGATTTCTTAGGAAGTCCAGGGTAGCTTTAAACTCGACACATAGCTCATGCTGGCTCAATCTCATGATCCTTTTGACTCAGCTTCCCAAAGGCTAGGATCATAAGTGTACTCTATCACAGTCAACAATATGACCTAGGTATTTGAAATCAGTCAGTTTAAAAATGAAAAACATGATTTTATGGTTACTTATGAGAGCACAAATGGTACTGTTGTTATATCACATCTTTAAAATATTTTACTGAATGTCTGTGTTTAAATGTTTCATTTAAATAATGATAGTGAAGTTTGAACTACTGTAAATCTAGTCCCTATGTGAAAATACAGAACTGCTTTTATTTAGACTAATGTGTAATGTGAATACAGTGTTTTATTATGTTTGATTTTTACATTGTTCTATTTCTTAAGATTCATAAAGCATGTGTTCAGAGAGTTTATATATTTAGTGTTGCAAATCTATAAATTCCATTTTAAAAACTTAGTTGATGAAATAAAATGTTCTATTGTCGTATAAATGAAATAGAAAAATCAATTTCTGAACTGTTTATTATTAAATATATTTGTCATTTTTATTTTATTTTTATGGAGGTGATGTTTTTCTCTTTTAATAGTATGTCGGTACATGAAGAAATAAAAGGCTTATTTTGTGAAAAAAATGGTTTATCAAGCTAAGATTTCTCAATTTAAAAAGAAAGTATCTAAAATACAACTTGCTTTTTATCTGAGTTTATGGCTGTATCTACATTCATCTAAATGGATGTGAGAATCTAAATTATGAAAATGAAGTGGCATGTATAGAAATGCTGTATCAGTTTTACTGCTTGGGATTTTTATTTAATTTATGATGATATTTTACTTTTATTTTAGGAGATACTAAGAAAAAACTTGTATGTTCAGTGTGCAATAAAAAGTGTTCCTCCACCTCAAGCCTTCAGGAACATAGAAAGGTTAGTGAGATAAAGGTTAATGTTCATCACAGTAAAAGATTTCCAGTCATTTATAGTTTCTGTCTTAAAAACTTTCAATTGATTGTTTTTATATTGTTAGGACAGAGCTTTGCTAATGGTAGCATGCTCGAGAATATGAAACTAATATGCAAAACTACAAGGCTATTTTTGTATTCAGAATTAATTGAAATACTCCTATGATGCTCGGTGTCATGCCTAGCTGAGTCCTTCATTTAACCCTGGTCTGGCTTCACACTCAGGAAAAGCAATGAAGAAATAAATTAATGAGAAAACCATACCTTTGTTTGGCATTTACAGTGTTCTAGGAAGGGGAAGTTGGCTGTTAAAAAGAATACATATTATAGTTTAGTTTATTATGCACCATGAGGTACATTATGATTTACCAATAAAAAAGCAATATGAATTTCCAATACGATGTTTTGTTTAACTTGATTTTACTTGTTTTTTAACATTAACCTAATAAAGTATACCCTTAGAGGTTTGTATGTACTGTTAACAGAAACAAACCATATTAGGAGAAAATAAATTTAAAAGTCACTGTGTTATTATTTTTGCTGTGAGAATCTGAAAAACAAATGACACTTATTAACTAACACAATTAGCAACCAGTTAATGAGATAGAATTATAATAAAATTTAGATTTTTGTTCCCATCATGACAACATTCAAAATATTCATGGTGTATTTTATTATATAACAAAGATGAAAATGATCATTTCTAATTTCCTGTGCTTTTAGAATACTTAGGAACACGATATATTTCTTTTAGTGATTTAATACACAGGGAAAGAGAGAAATGATATTCATGAAAGTAAAATTCTGTTTTTTGTGGTTTCTAAAGTAAATTTTTACTTGCTCTCTGTATGTAGATAAACTTTGCAGCAATTAAACAGAAGTTTTAATACACCTTTTAACCTAGTAGCTCCAACTGTATTCTGGGGATAAATTACTTTAATGTGTCTGTATGTGTAAAATGAGTGATTTCGATCCTTTTGTGGAAAAATAATGGAATAAACATTGAGATTCAAGGTAGGAAGTTTCTTCTGTCACTCACCTGCCATATAACATTGGGCCTCTCTTTTCTTATTTATATAATGGAACATTGAGCAGAGTATTGTTTTTTAGATGTTCCTTCTTATAGGTCTCCTTTCCTTGTTTCTTGTCACCTTTATAACTTGGGAAGTAGAACTTTATCTGAAACAAAAAAATATTCAATCTATTGGAATAGATATTTTCTAAACATTCTCTTATCCTAGAATTGAGTTACTTGATCCATTTAAATCTTGGAAATTGGAATTGAAGGTAGTTGAGCAAGTGGAATAATTTAGCAAAATTGGCTATGGTGTAGTGTGTGAATATCTTTTTTGTTGTTGTTGTTGTTGTTGTTGTTTTAATATATAATGTAAGAACTTTTCCTGTCAAGGAAATAACTTCATAGAAAGTAATTATATGCAGTGGCGATGGCCTACCAGCACTAACAGTGCTGTTAGACACATTCTCTACCTTTCCCTGCTTTTGAGTTATTAAGTTACACAGTGGAATAAATCGTTAGCATAATGCAGCTCTTTCTTCCCTTGTTTGCGCATCGTTTGTTTTATATACACAGCTTTTGATAAGTCCAGGTGTGATGTTTTAGTAGAATCAGTCTTTTTTAAAAAATTCAAATCTTTATTGGTACATTATGAATACACATTATCATCACCATCATCACATTTAGCATTGACAGTTTGTATCAGAATATGATATGACGATTCTCATTTTCGAGTCAGTCTTAATGTCTAGTAGAGTTTAGTTGCAGTATTTGACCTTGCCAGTAGATGGTGCTTCGTGACAATGCTAAATTACAGCAGAGTACAGCATCCCACATTAGTGGATGCAGTCCTTTATTATAAGATATCTTATGATTCTTCTTGAAAATTATTTAGTTTAGGATTTCAAAATGTTACCCTCCAGATCATTGTGATACATTGAATTTTGCATACTATATTTTTGTCATTTGGCATAAGTGCTATTACCTATCATTTTCACCTTAAATCTGTTTTATTAAGCCACCTTTAGGAGTTTTGAAAATAGCTTTGCTGTGCTTTTGTGTATAGTACATGATTTCTTTAATAATTTGGAGACCATTGAAGTGTTTGGTGAAGTCCTGTTTTGTGTCAGCCTTATCGAAGGTACAGCTCCCTCCCACCATGTGACCCTGGACAGTCAGTGGTCCTGTTGCAAGATTGCAGGCAGGGACCATCCAGCAGAGTTCTCACTGCATCTTATACAATTACCTGCTAACTTTCAAAGCTGTGCTGTTTTGTCTTGTAAAATACATTTACTTGTCTCTGTGTAAGGCATGCAGCATGAGTTATAAGATACCTATGAAGCTAAAAGAATTGAGAAGTGACCAAATCAGGATTCTGTAGCACTGTATATATGTTATTGTAGTTAGCTTTAATATATCGCTTAATGATTTTGAACATTTAATACACCAATAACAAGTTAGTATTGAAGATGAAAATACATAAGTTTTTACATTTGTATGGCTCACAAGGCTTATCATCTGTTTACCATTATAAAATTGCATGCCATGCACTACAGAAGCAGGGTTTAGGAATATAAATCTACTCTATTATCCTTAAGTAAATGTTGCCTGTTGTATCACTGCTCCTCCGACACAGTGTTCAGCAGAAGCCACTGGGCAGGCCTTGTGGAGTGATGAGGCCACGGTGGTAATAATGGGCTGCCCACGTGCACTGTGTGTTCCTGCCAGGGTGGCATGCAGGCTGCTGTCTCAGCGGCTGGGCCCTGGGAACCTGATCTGCTGGCCAAGATTAGACACTGCTATGTCCCAGTGAGCATGGAAGTTAGACTGAGGGGAATTGTGTCTGCCCAGAGCTGCCTCATTCTCTACCTTTCCCTGCTTTTCATAGTTGAGTTTTCTGGTGCATCAAATCAGACTGATTTGATGAAGCATAGAAAGGTCGGTAGCCTTAGACATGCCCTGTGCATAGGAAAAGAATTAGACTCCACTGAGGCCTTGCTCTGTATACCTTCTCCCCAAACCACTTCATTCTTCTTGCTTTGAGTCCTGTTGTGGCCCCATAGATCAAGGAGACCATTACAGGACCACTCATTACCCCTGTGTTGGGCTAGATCAGGAGTGTGGCCTGTACTCCATTGTCTCTAGTTATCTGCAGGTTGGTCACCATCTTTGCTTCCTGCAGCAGGGCCATTGATTGTCTGGGGTCATGTAGTGGGAAGCAGCTGTACCTTTGATAAGGCTGATGCAAAACAGGACTTCACCAAAACTACGTGGGCATCTTTCTCAGAGTAGCGTGATGCTGTTCGCTGTTGGAATAATACATATTTGTGCTATTTATTGCCTAATGCAATACATTTCTTTTAGAACTGAGCTCAGTATTTCTCATAATAAACTAGGCTTCTCCTCTTCATACCTGATTTTTCTGATTACAAATCTGGGAGAGGAAGAACGAATGCATCATCCAGTTGTAACTTTTATAAGAGCTAATTAGTCAAGCTGTACTCCTTAAAAAAGTGTATTTATTTGTCTCTTTGTAAAGTATGTGACGTGAGTTCTAAGATACTTGTGTGTGACAAACTAGTCAGTACAGTGAGAGGGTAGAACACAGTCAACTCATATTTACCGCCACCGCTCAGCTCTAGGACAGAAGCAGCTGTGGACCTCTCATTTAGCACAAATTCCTGTGTATTGTTCATTTTTGTTGACTTTATTCCTTGTGTTTAATGTTAGACTCATTTATCCTACAGATCTGCTGCTTTTGTGTCCTTTCATCTATTTCCTAATTTTTTAATTCTGATTTTCTGGTTAAGTTTGACTTGTTTACAGTCAGTAAGATAGAATCACTACATGACTACATGTGAAGTGTGTGTTTTCAGGAACATATCTCTTCTACTCTGAAGTTAATGTACTTTATGTTAATTCATGTAAGTGTAAAATATCACTATCTTCTACAAAAGGAACGTTGTTTCCTCCAGACTGCCTATGTCTAAGTCTAAACTTGAGCACCATGAAAGAGTTAAAATATATGAGGTCTAATTTTTAAGTGTACACATTTAATATACACTCAACCAATCAGCTACACTGCTTATGTAAAGTGTTACTGTTAATTTTTCAACAGTATATTTTGTTAAATAATGCATATCTGCTGCATTTTGAGTTTCTATGGAATAGTATGAAAAAATTGGGGCTGATTTATAAAGCACGGTTTTGACACTACAGTACCAACTGTATATTTAAATTTTGGTGTGAGCGCTGTGTAATGTACTTGCTTTCAACTGTTTATTTAACTGTGAACGTCATCTTTTCCAGATTCATGAGATATTTGACTGTCAAGAATGTATGAAGAAATTTATTTCAGCTAATCAGCTAAAACGTCATATGATTACCCATTCAGGTTAGCTCTACTTTACATTATATGTTGAAATCACTACAGAAGAATGACTTTGCCCTTTTAGGAGCTCTAATAAGCTCATGAGATGCCCTGGCTATAAGTTCTAGGTCTGCCCTTAACTATTCATGAGATTTTGAACAACTTACTTAATTCTCTAGGCCTTAGCTTGCTAGGTGATCTTTAGAGTCACCATTTCATTTGTTACCTGTTCACCTCAAGCCTGTTTCTTTACTCATCATGTGCAAAACTGGATACCGTTACCTGGCTTTCAAAAAAACAAGCTATGCCGGTGAAGCAAAATCATTTGTGTGTTATGCTAGCACCGCTTATGACGTTTACTAGAGATTCAGTAACTATAGCCGTTAAATTTCTGGATACTTTTACACCTTAATTATGGTACTAATGAATGTTAATGAGAAATTTATAAATATGTTTTGAGAAACTCTCTCAAATTTTTTAAAGCCATAGCTTTCATCTTCAGCAAGCTTGAGTAATAAGTTCATTTTAGTCATCCAGACTTTAAAAAAAGCAACTCTGAAAATAAGTTTTGCTTTATGAAGTCACCTAGTACATAAGATGCTTGTGAATTCAATTCATTGAAGTCAGAATGTTTTTAAATGTCCACATTGTTTGGAGATAGATGTAGATGTTTTAGTAAATTAAAATCAGAGATTTCAAATACGCAAGGTTGATTTGCACAGTATTTTTTAAATATAGTTGTCAGCATTATATGAATATCACATACATATGGCTTTGACATCCTCAACTAAGTGTTTAGTTCCTGCTGAGAATTGGAAACTCTGCCTCTATGGGCCCTGTGTGGCAATTCTGCTTTTACCTCCGCCATTGCCAGGCCTCTCTTAGGATTCCCGGCTGTGACCTTGATTTAAACTCATGCATATCAGCATATTTTTCATCTGGAAATAGGATTTTGTCTTTGAATTTAAACCTCTTTGTATTAAAGCTGCCTTTAGTTTTTGAAATAGGTCTGTAGATGAGCAAGCTCACATTTCATTTGCGAATAGGCTTACATAGCCAATGTAAGAGGTCTGCTGGGTACTTTTTTCTTTGTGTTTTGTTTCAGTTTGATTTTGCTTTTTAGTTTAGTTATGTATATCAAGTAATTTAAGGTACAGACATGTCCCTTTACCTTTGTATGGATATGAGATTGTCTCTATTCTTTTTTCACAGAAAAACGACCATATAATTGTGAGATTTGCAATAAATCTTTCAAGAGGCTTGATCAAGTGGGGGCCCACAAAGTTATCCACAGTGAAGATAAGCCTTATAAATGCAAACTTTGTGGCAAAGGATTTGCCCACAGAAATGTTTACAAGAATCACAAGAAGGTAAATAAAAAAGCTTATTAATCTCTTTTTACTATTTCACAGACATCACTTCAATTATTCATCTTTTCATTAACATTTTTGTATATTTGGACATAATCTATGTAATAGAGTAACTAGGGAAGATTGTGCTTTGCTTTGGAACCTTTCACTTAGACCATAACTCTTGGAGGCCTCATTTCTGTCTTTCATGCTCTATGGAAACTCTTTTTGCGAAGTGCCACTGAGCTATTAAATCAATTAAAAAATTATCAGTCATTAAGTCTGTGAATCATATGAGGTTATAATAATTGCTAAAACGTTACTCTTTGCTTTCTTTTCATGAGTTTGGATGCTCTTGTTCGTTACCTGTTTGAAATTTTCTTCATCTTTGGTGTCCTTGTAGTGCATTTTGCTCTGTCTCCTGCCCATTTCTTTGAGCTCTTCTTTGATCCCTGAATTAGTCTGCTTTCCACCACTAAGATAAACAACATGTGAGATAAATTAGGAGCAGGATGCATTCACTTTGGCTTATGGTTTCAGATACTTCAGTTCTTGGTTGGTTGGCTCTGTTGCTTTGGGCTTATTATAAGGCACAAAATCATAATGGGGAGCACATGGCAGAGCAAAGTTGCCCACCAATGACCAGGAAGCAAAACAATGGAGATGGGATCCTAATATCCTCATAAAAGTCACAGTGTTCTAACTGTCTTCCTCTTGGACCCATCTTCTTGAGGTTATACCTAGTAGCTCCATAGTTTGGTAACCATACTTCAAATACATGAGCTTTTCAGGAACATTTGGGTTCTCAGTCATTGTAGTCTACCTTTATTTCAAGAAGCTATCTTAGATAATCTTCTGTATCCTCTCTCATTGAGAAATGTTGCTTGTAGCCATTACTTCTACTCTCAATGCTAATTCCACATAATTTCATTAATACCAATCTGCGGATCCATATTTATAAACACTTACCTGATGCATAATTGGGCATCTTTGACAATACATGTAACAAGCTGTAGAAAGACTTTTTCATACATCCTAATACCTTCTGTTTTTGGAAAGTATTTTGCTAATGATCGAGTATATCATTTTTCAAATCTCTTTCTGCAGTCTTGACACCTCTATAAAATTAGAAACCAAACAATAAAGTCTATCTCCACTATCTCATCACCTTCACATCATCCTTTCCATTTTATTTTATTTTGCAATGTTGAGGGTTGAACTCAGGACCTTGTGCTTGTTATGTTGCCAGCCCATCCCTTGCTTTACTGTTCTAATGTTCTGGTAAATTATTTTTTTATCTGGATTACCTTCATGTTCATCTCATTGGGGGGTTTCTGCTCCTTAATCTCTTCTCATGACAGTCGAGTCTAGCAAGCACGCCATCACAAAGCATAACTATGTTATTTCACTCTTACACTCTAAGTAGATTTTGATACTTTGTAATTTTGTATACAAAGTTTGAAAGTTATACAAATTTTGCTGTCATCCCAGTTTCCAAACTACAACCCTGACTTATTCCCCCACTTACATAACTGTATCTTTCCTAAGCAACTCAGTATTTGCCTTTAGTCTACATAGCTTCTCAAACTTCCGTTCTCTTCAAGTTATAAGCTCTTGGATAGCTCTGCTCATTATTTTTATTATATTTTTTAAATCATTTTCACTCAGTTCTTGCTTCAGGACATAATAGTTTTGTCAAATTTATTTTATGTAGTAATAAGTACTGTTTGAAATGAATTTAGGAAACATTTCTGAAAAAATTGAACATTCCAGAACTGCATTTAAAAATATGTGTGGTATGTCAAACATTTGCCTGTCTTTGGTTGATGTACTTTAGCATGCTATTAAATATCATTTTTATAACCTCTTTTGATTATTTTTTCCTTTTTGAGGCAGGGTCTCACAAGGTAGTTCAGGCTGGCCATGAAATCACTATGTAGTCCAGATGGTTCTTAAATTTTTAGCAGTACTCCTGCTTAGACTCTTATAACGTCCTTTAAGACAACTTAGTACTTATTTTTTCTCTTGATATTTTGTGAGGATTATAGGTATTTTAGTATTTATGAGAACTTCTGCTTTGTCCCTTTTGAGTCACTTAAAAATTTTGGATAGCAATTTCAGCTTTAAAGAATAAACAAGAGTAAGTGATAGTGTCGATTCCTGATCTCTTGCTTATTACCCTTATGTTTGGCTCAGATATTCTGTGTTCTGCACAGGGCTGCGTGTGTTACTGCTGCTTTGGAATTACACGACTGTAAAGAATTATCTGGCGAGTTTCCTGTTCAGTCTCTGGAACCCTCTTGTTCCTTTCTTTGATGAAACTGATCTACCCACATTTATGAGTTTTTCACAGTTTGGCTTGTGTTATATGCCATATGGGAATTTGGCATAGGCTCCATGCACCATCTCTCATACTTTCAGCCATAAATCATGTGAAAGTAATAATGATGTCTTGGGAAGGATAGAAACCATGATGGCTGTAATTTCCAAAGTGCAAAGCACATTCAGTCCCTCTCCTCTGGATAAATATGTTTCTTACTGTGTTGTGATCATAGCGTAGATTCAGTATGGTTATATGAAAATACCTGAAGCATTCTTTAGGATTCTTATAAATAAAGCAGGTCAACCTTGTCTTCCATCATTATTCATTAATGGCTATTTAGTCAACTATAAATTAAGAATATTTTAAAGAGATCAGAAAAAACAATGAAGAGTCAGTCTGATGATTGGATAGTGTGATCAAGGGTTGTTATTTTAAATACACTAAATCTTCTGCTGTTTTGCTTGAATAGATGGCCTGTGCGTTTTTATTGGAGTTGTCTTACTTTAGGCCAGTTCTTGTCTTTTAATGTTTAAATTTGCTTACAGAAAAAAAAAAAAATTGTCATTTATATTGATCATGAAAATGGTGAAATTTTTAAGGGATGATTTCTGTTTGGAAAGCATACTTATTTCATCACCTAGAAAGTTATACAGGCCCAATTGGCCATGAATAGTTTGAACATGCCCTCATCTTTTATAATATTTGATCTTATCCTAATTTAACATTTTGCTAAAATCAAAATCACTTACCTGGATCCAGCTGTACTTTTATTGTTTAAGTCATATTTGGACAGACATTCAGAAACTATAGAAAACAAACTGATCAATTATTAATCACCTTCCATGTTGTTCTCTTTGAAACCTAATGCAAAGCTTAGGGGAGATGTATACCGTTTTCCTTCTTCTGCTCTGTGATGGAAATTTGGTTAGATCAAAGTGTCTTGGCTCATGGAGCTGACTCTACTTTCTTGATGATCGAAGTGAGTATGGGAAAGTCTTAGACAGACTCCTTGGAAAAAGTATATATCTTTACAAACAAAAGACTTTACTTCATAGTTCCCTATGGAGCCTTCCAGGGATAATATTAGAGATCTATGTAGTCTTAGGGTTTTTTTTTTTTAAAGAACATTCCACTGGGCATCTTGTAGTAATGTCCAATCCTGTCATATTCATGACTGTTTTGTGATCTTGAAATCAGTTTAGAAGATCATGGATAAGTATAAAAAGTAGAGGAGAAAATATAATTGTAAGGGTTATTTAATAAGATAATAAATATATATTATATGTTGAATTTTTTATAAGAACGTTTTTGTTTTTGTCTAACTTTTTGAAAGACAGTATAGTTCAGACTTGTGTCAGTGAAATTCTGTTTATTCTTAAAGAAGAGGAAAGGTTACTTCTAAAATATTATAAATAAAGCTCTAAAACTAAGATATAGTATATAAAATTAACATAATAAAAACCATTGAAAAATATCTTTTTTAAAAAAAATCTTTATTGGTACATTAAATATATACATCATGATTGCACTCCATAATGGGGATTTGTACCAGTATAAGACACAACTTAATTCTCATTTTTTCCCATAGCCCTACCCACCCTACCAACCCCCCATATACATAAAATTTGTTTCCTTACTTTTTTGTTACAATCTCAACATTGTCCCCTTTCACCTTATTTTACATTGAGCATTTTCTATTTCACAATATATAAC
>PVIR01004947.1:0-75564 GCA_004026965.1 Petromus typicus
GAAGCATCACAAAGGAGAAAGACGAGATCTCAGCAGCCTAAATGTGCATAAGGAGATTCAGTCAGCAAACACCTCCCCAAAAGGAAAGCCCAGAACCCAGTGACTTCAGAGGTGGACTCTACCAAATAGTTGAAGAAAAATTCACAGTAACTGCTCTATATTCTTCCCAAAAAGCAGAGGAGAAAGAATACTTCCACACTGCTTTTAGGAGGTCAATACTATTCTTCCACCAAGTCCAAACAATGATCCCACAAGAAAACTTCCTAGAGTATCACTGATGCATCTAATGAGAAGGGAAAGAAAAAATCGAAGATAACAAGGCAAAAAATGGAAATAAGCTCCTGTATGTGGGGTGTGAGGGTTGGGGGAGGGCCAAGGAAAGGGGAAAAATGAGAATGAAGATATATCACATATGGGAATAAAATCTCAATAAGGAATATGATCATAATGTATATCTAAAATATACTAACAAACTCATTTATTAAAAACTCTGTTCTAGTAAATGAGTTCAACAGTTCATCAAAAACACAGTACAGCATGACCAAGTGTATTTTTACCCAGGCTATGAGAATGGTTCAGTGCATGCAACTGATCAATGCTATGTAACATATCAAAGAGAATAAAAGATAAAAACAGACCATCATTTCAATAGATGCATTAAAAACATCTGAAAAGAAATCCAACATAGATTCATGAGAAGAAAAAAAAAAGAAAAAACTCAACAGATAAGTATAGGAAGAACTTAGGTTTAAAAAAAGTCACATAGGAAAAGCCTGTAGCTAATGTAATAAAAAAGGAGAAATATGGAAGCTTTTCCTTTCAGACGTTGTGCAAGATAAACATCCCCATTCTTACTACTTCCACTGAACTTAATGCTGGAAGTTTAAGAGATACTGGACTTAGGGGAAAAATAGCATACAGACTGGGAAGAGGTAAAATGACATGAGGTTGCAGCTAACATGAGCAGATATCTAGAAAACTTAAAGACCTCCACCACCACCAGAGTCAGTTAGAACTGACAGATGCAGTAAGGCTGGAGGGCAACACAATTAGCAGACAAATCTGTGGTGTCCATGAGGTTGTGTGGTATGTGTGGGGCCTGGATTTGATCCCTGTTACCTCAGAAAGAAAATCAGTTGTGCTTTATACACTAACAACAAATCATGCAAAATTAGATGAAGGTTGATTTGTAATAACAAACAAATTTTAAAATATTTAGGGAAAAAAAATAACCAAAGAGATGAAAGATTTGTATGCTGAAAACTGTACGGCCTTAAAGAAGCAAATTAAAGAAGACACAGACAAAGGAAAAGACATCCCATAGGATGGAAATAAGATGAAAATAGACACACTATCCAAAGTGACCTACAAATTCAGTGCAATCCCTATCAAAATTCCAAAGGTATTTGTGACAATTTATTGTGACATGACAACTTCCTTGTATTGGGGAATGCCTCCTGGATCAGTGTAGCTCAGTTCTGAGTGTCTGTGTGTGACTATCACAAAGACCTCAGCCTGAGAAGGGAAGCCCCTCCTGGTTGTGGGTGGCATCAACAAATAGGCCTGTAGCCTGGGTGGAACAAGAAGGGAAAGAAGAAAATCTTCCTTTTCTCATCTTCAGAAGGCCTCTGCTCTAGATCTTCCCCTCTAGTTCCTTCAGGCTCCGAGGGCAGAGTCAGCGGTCTTCCAATGCAGATCCTCCAGCTTTTCTCTTGGGGCTCCCACCATACTTTGCAGGGAGCTGCAGGCCTCCATCTTTTGATTGGCTGCTCTGACTCTCCAGGGCACAAGGGGCTATTTTGCATTCTTCCATCCGTATTTCACAGGAGGCCATTATAAACGTACTTAGTAAATATTTTATGTAACATATACATACAGAGTCTGCCCCCAAAATGTATACACAATTCTGAAAGAAGAAAAATAGTACACTATTTAAAAAAATGTATGGCATCATCGTCATAGGGGGGATACTAGAGAAAGTTGTATATCACAAAAAAACCCCCACTACACTGCCAAACTTTAGTGAAGAAATTGAAAATACAGGTGCACTGATCTCAATGCCCAAGGTCACCCAAGAGCAGTTTACTATGCTAATAAACGTCTGGAAGCTCATGGCTGCCACTCTGAAATCCTCTTGTAATTACAGAGGCTGAGCATAACTTGTATTAATTGCATGATGGCTCAATAAATTTGGTATTAAAATATTTATACAAGTTTTTCTTTGCCCCAAGTGTATACACATTTTTTGGCATTCTCGCTCTCTCTCTCTCTCTCTCTCTAATATATATATTACATATAATATATATAATATATATAATATAATATATAATATAATATATATAATATATAATATATATAATATATAGAATATATATAAAATATGAGAATTATGGAATATGTATAAGGGTATATATATGTATATATATACCCTTATACATATTCCTCTAATGAACCTTGATTTAATATTCTTTTCAGAAATTTAACATTCTTTGTCTGATTCTTTTAACATTTAATATTCTTTTCAGAAATAAGAAAGAAACAGCATAAAATTCACGTAGAACCACAGAGGACCCTGATGAGACAAGGTGCTCTTCAGCAGAAGAACGAAGTTAGAGTGGTCACATTTCTCAATGTCAGGGTACATTAAAAAGCTACAGTAATTAAAACACTATAGTACCACAACAAAGCATATAAATAGGGTTACAGGACAGAGAAGAGAACCCAGAAATATATCATACAAGAGTGTCAGCTGGACTTTGCCAAAGCTACTGACAACATGCAATGAGAAAAGGATGATCTGTTCCATAAATGCAGGTAGGAAAACTGGATAACCACATGAAAAGAATTTGCATTCTTTTAGACCGGTATCTTACATAACCAAAAAATTAACTCAAAATAAAGTTTTCAAAGGAAGTAAGTGAAGCCATAAAACTACCCAGAGTACAGAGCATCGGTCCAAGACCTTGGTCTCAGCAGTGGTTTGCTAGACAGGGCGCTAAAGGAGCAGAGAACAAAAGGAAAGGTGGGAAGTGGGATTGCAGCAACCTGCAGGGCTTGTGTCCAGCAGAGGAAACAACGAGCAGTGAGAAGGCCAACCGGTGGGGTGGGAGAGACTCGGGGCGGCTCGCAAAGAATTCGGTAGCAACGAAATAATTCCCTGATGAAACATGGACATGCAAATGGTCACTGGTCACGGGAAAGGCTCTCCACACTGCTCCACACTGCTTCCCTCCTTAGATGAGGAAGAATAAAAGAAAGTCACTGCAGCCTTCTCTATGATGCATTGTGCAATTCAGTGGTAGGTGTGAGAAGTTAGGATGTGTAATAACTTCCAAAAAGAATAAAAGCAGAATGATTAGAAGGTAGTAAAGTAGACATCTCTGGTAGATTACATAATGATGTGTATAAAATCTGACAGCACAAAGTGTTTAAAGTGACAGTACAATAACTGGTGTATTTAGCGTGGTTGTATGTACGGGCCTTATAGCAGTATTTTTAAAACCATACCATATCATAAAATGTGTAGAAAAATATCTTCTAAAAATAGTCAGATTTTTTAAAAATTGAAATCTTTATTGATATGTTACATATACACATCATGATTACATCCATAAAGGGGATTTGTGCCAGTATAAGACACAACTTAATTCTCATTTTTTCCCATAGCCTTACCCATCCTACCACCCCCTCCTTATACATAAAATTTGTTTCCTTTCTTTTTTGTTATAATCTCATTATTTTTTCTGCTTCACCCTATTTCATTTTGAGAATTTTCTATTTCACAAAAAAATAGATTTTTAAGAATTAATTTTATTGGTATCTTTTGTTTGTAAAAAATTATCACATTCATCACAGAGAATTTGTACTTGTACATAATATACCTCAACTCATTCCTTATCTACTATTCCTTAATTCTGAAATTATAAAAACATTCTGAAAGATACTTTAAAAGCCCTAAGTAGTTAGAAGAATGTAGCATATTACTTACAGGAAAATGCAGAATTATGAAATGGTCAGTTGTTCTCCAAATTATACTCTAAAATCCAAAAAACTCATGTTTTAAAAGCAGAAATTCTCCCCCCAACCCCAGGAGGACTTGAAAAGCTGATTCTAAAACTATGAGAGAGACACAAAAGTCCTAGAAAATCAAGGTAACCTGAAAAAGTCCAAAAATCAAAGGGCATCCATTTACATGATGTCAACAATCAATATTAAGCTCTGGGGCAAGATGAACATAAGCAACCAGAATCCAGTAGCACCTTCCTGCCCAAGGGCATGACACTTCCTTTCATTATAAAATCTCACAGAATGCCATAGAATTTCCCCCAGAACAGTATACCAAAGCCGCTACATTGTGAAGATTCTCACTCAGAACCAATTTTTTAAAATTATGAGTCAGAGGATTAAGTATCATATGGCACTGTAAATAAAAAATTTGCAATATGTACTGAAAAAATCTACACAACTTAATACTGAGCAAGACTACCAATCCAAGCTAGTCTACTATATAAAAGTGAGGGTGGTGGGCAGCCTTAGCTGAGATGGAAAGTAATAAATGGGAGATAGAAGAAAGAACTTCTCTGGTTTTGTTCGTGGTGTATTTTTCCATCTGAGCTCTAGTCTAACTGCTGGGTTCAATTTGTGATTAATCTTCAAGCTGAAAACTGAGCACTTGTAGCAAAGAACCTTCTCGGTGTATATATTGTAGTCAAAGATAAATAAATAAAACACTAAATAAATCTAAAGCAGCCTAAACAATTAAAGAATTCAGAGCTAGACATCAGTCCAAAGTATTATGTATGAGCTTATAGTAGGGTAAGAAGTGTAAATGTTTAAATACCTGTGGGATGAAAAAAAGTGGTTTGTACAT
The DNA here is from genome assembly GCA_004026965.1 of Petromus typicus. Taxonomy (NCBI): domain Eukaryota; kingdom Metazoa; phylum Chordata; class Mammalia; order Rodentia; family Petromuridae; genus Petromus; species Petromus typicus. The sequence goes on from PVIR01004947.1 coordinate 4,871, forward strand.
TTCCTTAGGCCACTGAACAGTTTGTGGAGAGCTTGCTGTACAAATGCTGTGGAGGACACTCAGAGGAACTGCTGCATCGTTTTACTAAAGGAGTTTACAACGTGTAAGCCACTGGAAATGCATAAAAGCATTATTAAAAGATTTAGCATAATCAATGTCACAAGACAAAAACAAATAAATTATCATAGGATAATTTCCAAGTGAGGGTCAGAAAAAAGGCCTGTGAGAAAAAGATACTGAGATACCTAACTGAATAGGAAGTCAAGGCAAAATAGCATTTGAGGTGTGTTTAATTCTCATCTTGACTTTATCTTCAGAGAGATAATAGTTCATCTGGTTTTGAAACCAGATGAGTAAAGAAAGGACCGAGTGTACCTTAAATAGAGGGGAAGAGGAAGAAAACACGCACAGAGGGAGAACCAGGGAGTGTGAGGAGGGAAGGAAGGGAACAGGAAAAAGAATAAGAGAAACCTGGGAACAAAACACTTATAAGCAGGAAAGGGAGGAGGGGCTGGAAGGAAGGGAGGACGGGGAATGTTAAAAAAAAATAAAAAAGATGCAAGATCTGTCACATACAGATACAAATTCTCTATGATGAATGCAATCTTGTACGTATCCAAAATATATCAATAAAAATAAAGTTTTAAAAAGCATATTGCTTTCCATTTAATTTTTTTGCAGGGTTAAGCAGTGACCCATATCCTGACAAGATTGTTTTAAATACTTCCTACTCTACTTTACGGTTTTGTGCAGGTTCAAAAATTTTCACTATTGAGAACTCTATCTTTGCATATTTAATATCATTTTGGATTTATTTTCTTCCATTTCAATTTGTCAGCACTCATCCAAATTTGAACCAGATGTGTAGGATGGTATATATTCTAATGATGGCAGGACTGATTTTATATTTTGTGCCCTCTTAGTGATTAGTCATGATCATTTCTTTTTTATTTATATATTCTTTATTGGTACATTTTACATATACATTATATACACACTCAACATTGCAGATTTGTACCAGCAGATGACATGAGTTAATTCTCATTTTTACCTATTCTCCTGCCCACCCTACAACACCCCACCCTCTATATACATATGCTTGTTTCTTTTTTATCATCATATTATTTATTTTCTCATGTTACTTATCCTTATACCCCCTTTCCTTTGAATATTTTCTATTTTACAATATTTATCATAATTGTGTAACTCATTTACATCTTCACATTCTCATACCAGAGAAAGATACAGGATTTACACATCTGTGACCTATTTATTCACTTATTACTGTGTCCTCAAGGTATGTCTATTTGAGTATAAATGACTCAAATTTATCATTATTTATTGCAGAGTAACACTCCATTTTATAAATAAGTCACTTGATAATTTCTTGAGTTAAAAGCAAAAGGAGTCAGGAGTTTTAATCATTATACCTTTCAAAGTGGGTTATACATCAAGGTTTTGATTGTCTACATCTTGTATCCAACATACAATAAAATGATAATTGAGGAAGGCCCGCTTTTGCTCGGTGTTAGTTCTTCTTGAATTTCTTGCATGCTAGGATGCTTTTTATTAGACAGTATATGAGGGAACTTTACGCCAGTCCCAGGCTTTTGTGCGCTCAGCCCAGTGCCCCCCAACATGGATTACAAATGATACGGAAGGCCTAGTTACAGCGATTCATCGGTGTATGGTGCTGCCTCAAGACTGAAAGGTGCACAGCAGAGAATATCCAGGTTATGTCTTTCCTTCAATGTTTCCTTCAGGCAACATTTTTGGACGCAGCTACCTCTCCTCCCCTCTTTCACTTTCTACCTAACAATACCCATGATGGCTCTTACTGGGTCCTGATCTTGGCTCCAATAAAGCCACTTTCTCCTTCTGTTCATAGACTTCCAGAAGGACTTTTCTGCTGATTTTTGGGGTTTTGGGGTTCTCTATTCTACTACTTAACTAACAAATCCCCTATAGTTAAGTCTGTTTAAATACTCTAAACACCGTAGTTGAACACATCATGACTAATGTACTGATATTTAAAATTACAAATTTACCAACATGTTCTACTCATGCAAACATGAGTTGGAAACTTCATTAGCATCATAAGGAACAGGCCAGTGCTCTTGACACAACTGACAGATCATGACTTTGGGAATCACTGTCCCTTAAATTACCACAAAAGCCCAGGATTGCTTAGCTTCTTCATGACAAAGAAAAGCATGCAAAAAAGCACTAAACTCAGAGCTAGGTGTCTTATTCATAGACTGTTAACTAAAGAGAGACATTATCATCTTGAGCATGCTCTCAGGTCAGGGGACTCATTTTGGGTTAAAGGGTTAATAGTACTGCCCAGGGGCAGATGTGTGCCCAGCATGCACAAGGCTGTGGGCTCGATCCCCAGAGCCACCAACACAACACAAAACACAAAACACTGGCCAAAATACGTTTATAATTCTTTCTCATTAAGATACACACTGTAAGGATGTGTGTGGATGAAATGAGACACACAAAGGTCTCAGAATATCTGTCTGTGCTCAAAAGGTAGGCACAAGGCACTTGTGATTTTTGATTTCCAAAATCATCCTCTCTTCAAGCCTCTAAACTAATATAATGATCTCCTTTCCCATCCTACCAACTGAAGAGATTTAACCAGTTTTGTGTATTTACACTAGGTTTTAATTTCATAATGGAAAATCTTTGTTTTATATGATTCATAATCTTTGGAAAAACGCTTTCAATTTTAGTAACACGCAGTTATGCTACCAATCTGCTTTATAATGCTCTGGACAGCCAAGCCTTAAATCACATTTCTTAAATTACATTGTGTTCAGTTGTATGAAAAGATAAACTGGACCTAAGATTAAGTGAGTATAAGCTTTTATCATTTGTTCCGTCGTTAACAAACGCATTCTCAGCATTGCTAGTGAAACAGCATTTTGGTGTCTGAACATGTAGCAGCGAATATGGACGTGGTTTTGGTCCTCCTGAAGCTTCTGAAGCAGTAGAGGAAGAAGTTGTACATGAGCACCAAATACATTTAGCACCCAGGAAATACTGAGAATGAAACAAGTTGGAGTACATGATACAGGGTTAAGGGATGCAGGACTGGTGTGTATAACTGTGCATGTCTTACATAACACATCCCCAGGAGCCACTGCCAATCGTGCCATGGACTGTGGAGATTTATTGCAAAAATCTTCCGGCAGATGGCAGTAAAGTGTCTTCTTCAAACTGGTCTGTTTAAAAACACTTGCTGACAGGTGTGAAGTGAAGAGACTTGAGGAGGAGCTGCTTTTTGCCAGTTTGCCCGGAGGCACCGTGTGGACTAATGAAGGCCCTGAGACAGAGGCGGACGCTTAAAAGAAGGCAGGTAAGACCACTTGGAAGAAGTGACAGTATGCGAAGGACAAATCCGAGTCAGTCCTTTGGAGAGCAGGAGTAAGAACACTCCAGGAAGGGAGAAAAGCATGTGCTTGACATTACCCACTCTCCTTTGCGCCTGTTTGTTTGACATTCTGTTCCAGCAATTAGAAATTATACAGTTCTTTCTAGATGAACAGCATTTTCAGGAGCACACTTTGCATAGTTTGTTTTTCCACCGATGATAACCTAATGTCCTCTCTGCCTCAAAAATGTTTTTGCTTTCTTGAGGAGGGCTAATAGCAATGTCTTTTTAATAAAAGTTATACATTTTTAACCATCTAAACATTCACTGTGTATTTTATTCACCTCTTGTATATACAAATACACAGCTTGGACCATACTGTCTCCAGAATGTTTTATTTATTTCCAACATATCGAGCTTTTTGTAGAGCTTTTCTGTAGAGCCTTTTTCCAAGGTGAGGAACAGTCTTTGGCTATCCAGTCTAAGTGGATAACTTCCTTGGTGGGAGTCAGTGAACGAGTAAGCTGAGCTAGTCAGTCACCAGGGAAACACCTACAGTCACACAATCATCCCCCTTCCAAGTTCCTTCCTTTGTGTACTATGCTTTTATTATTTATAAAACAGAATCAAAATATCTGTCTTACTGTTATTATGGTAATAGTGTAATAATTGCTAACATTTGTGGATCGCTATAGACCATGGTAAGAGCTTTGCTAACTTCAGCTCACGTACACTTCTCAACCACCTAGACAATATATTTCACTCCATTTACAAATCAGACTGAAGCTTAGCATGTCAAAGATTTGTTTGAATTATATGCCAAGTGGAATCCATGCTCTTGAACACTTAATTCTCAGTACATGCCACTGTATATAGAAAGGTTTTAACAAATATGTGCTATTACTAGAGTCAGCGTGTCTAAAGACAGCAGAGTATATGGAGATGCCCATTTCTCAGAAAGTTTTTAATCACAACACTGAGATATTCCAACTCAGCACAGATGCCACAGGAAAGATTTGTATCTTTTGCTCATTAGGTTCACTGGCCTGGTTGGCCCTAGAAGTACCAGATTTCGAGGATGTGAAGGTAGAGAACATGCCTAAAACTTTCTTCGTGGAACTAGGTCGGCTTACTCAAGTGTATCCTATCAAATTTCCCCAGATGCCTACAACAGAAGGAGCAAAGCACATAAATTAATAGGAAAGTAGTTTCTCCCCTTTACATAGTGCAGGAATATGATGAACATACTTAAAGTGTTGCACAGCAGAGTATTATAGAAATCTGCAATCCTGGAGCACAAGAAAAACTCACACAATAATATTAATTTGATAAAAAGAAAATTCAAAGCCAAGAGAGTATTTAGGGATGTCATTTTATTAACATCATAAACTCTGCTGTATTATAGGCACAGTGGAACCAATAAACCATTAATGTGGCATCATACAATAGCCCAGAGCAGAATATGAACCAGCTTTGATCAAGAGCAGGTGTGAGCACAATCACTCAATGGGAAGAGAGTTAAACAGTCTTGTCTACAGGTAGGTTAGAAATCATTCCATCCAGTGGGAAAGGAAACAACAATTCCAACAGAGCACAGAGACTCCAAGACACTCCACATCAAGTGCTTCCGGTTGGAATCTGGGTCCCCAGAGCTAACTGGACATTTGTGTGTTTGCTCCACGTCTGTGCCCAGAGAAGATTCCAGGGAAAGGCCTTTTATACAGACTCGAAATGCTCACATGTCAGGGCTGGGTAAATCTCAAAAATGCGGTGGCTTCTGCTGGAAGTTGGAACGTGCAAAGACAAGCTGGAATAAGTGAGAATGGACATTTGGTGCAGAGCTAAATATGCATCCAAGAAAAACTGGAGAAAATAGACAAGGGAAGAGCCTTTCCAATATTTTGAACTTTTAAAAATTAACATTGGAAAATTTTTTGCTAATGAATGCACTTCCTGGTTCTCTAAAACTGGCTGCTGAAAGCTGAAATCCCCTTTCCCATCAAGGCTAAAGTCTCAAACACACAACCTAGGATTAGCACTGGAAAACCTGGACATTTACAATTTATAATCCAAACTATGACCAACTCAGGTCCCTCGAGAATGAGCTCCTTTTCCTTCTGTTCCATTTGCAATTTCCACTCAGCTTTCCATTTCTGCAGTTATAACTCTAGTATCATTAATTAAGGGCTTCCGAGTGGACCGCTTCGGCCCAGATGCAAAGGCCCCTCTTTACCCAGTGCAATTAGGCGTAGCAATGCAGCTCAGTCTCACTGTTGACTCTTTACCTTGGTAACAAGGTTGCCTTGAATTACTCAATATGAGTAGCTTGATTTTTGTCTGGGAACTATAATTTCACCAAAATTTGTTCTAAGTCTACATGGGCCATTGGCCTGTTTGTGTCTATTTATTGCTCTGCATGCCTTGATCTGCACAGACTTTTTCTTTTCTAACATTCAAATATTTCTCAGCCTCACCATTAAGATTTTTATTATTTCATCCCAAGCATTTATGGAGCGCTAAATATAGTTGAGAGAAAAAAATGACAACATCCCTAACCCATTGTGGTTGGTATTTGAATACACTCAGGACTCCTTTGTGTTTAATCCCTTGATCTGCCTAATCTCTTAGTCCTACTCTGGCCCTACTGAGCCTATAGAATGAATTGAGGCCGAGATTCAAAAAGGACCAGAAATACTACAGTATTGAAACTGAACCCTAAAGGACTGACAGGCTTTCCCAAGTGAGGTCCGCATTGCCGAGTGATTTGAATTAATTTCTTTACTGCCAACTTTGCCTGGTTAGTAGGATAATATCAGGACCCAAATTTCATACTCAATTTAATATCTGCAGTAAGGAAAACAACTAATTACTTCTGGCAATAGATACATAACTTGACCTCTAACAAGGATAGCTGTTATTTCAATTAGACTGTTTGCCTTGGGTCATGTAATGCCCTTTGCCAAATGACACTTTGAGGTTTTCCACAGTGGGATATGAATGGCAGAGACCTGCCCAGTAACCCAGCTAACACTTCATCATTTTACCACTGATTAATATCACATAAACTTATAGTTAAACATAGAAAATAAATCCTCCTTTACTGAAGGATAGATACAATCCATTTCCTTAATTTTCTTGCTTAATATAAATATTGCCAATATTTCTCTGGCCAAGGGCATTCAGCGTGAAGTGGTGTAAGAGAACTTTCAAACCAACTGCCTGAATGTACTCTCACCTCCCTCATCTCTCTCTCCACAAATATGAGGGTGTATGCACATGCATGTGCGCACACACACACACATTTGGACAAATGTGCTTTGTTTTAAATATGTTAAAGTTGAAAAGTAACAAAAATGCAAAGTAAATTTCTCTAGTTCTGTAATTTATGCTTCAGTATATGAGACATGAAGAAACCAGATCACAATACTGAGAACACTACTACAATAATATCAGAAAACCAACATCATAGTTTAGTAAGAAATAATGCTATGCAACAAATCATGAATATTTACCTTGGAGAACAATGGATTTTACCAATTAGCAAATTCTTGACAAACACATTAGTTATTCATGGAAATTGATTTTTTCCATCTAACTATCAACTGCCTAATTCAATGACCTTAGAAGTGATCAGCCTGGGATTATTCGGACCCTAGGGTGAATTTTAAATATATTTTGTGTTTCTAGAAAATAAACTGATTTTCTGCTCAGAAGACATGAATGTGAGGCTTAGTTTTCATCCTGATTAATTCGTGTAGTCAACTATGCAAGAGATTAATCTGTCTATAGTTTGATATTTTCATCTACTTAGAAGTTTTTAACAATATTTATAATAACTGCCCTCAATTTGACTAAGTGTTTTTGAATATTTTTGGGCATTCCTAATTGAGATAAAATATAGAACAAAATGTACTATTTTAGCCATTTTAAGTGCACAGTACTGTGCATTAAGTTCATTTATATTGTTTTCTAAAATTACCACCACTGACTTCCAGAATTTTTATCTTCCCAGATTGAAACTGTGTATCTGTTTAGCACCAACACTTTATTTCTCTTTCCTCCCATGCCCTAGGAATATTATTCTATTTTGTTTGAAAATATACTCTGGAAACCTTATGAGAGAAAAATGACAGAACATTCTTTTGTGACTGGTCATGCACTAGTATAATGTCTTTAAGATCCATTCATGCAGGGAATATACCCAAATGTCTTTCCTTTTGAGGACTGAAAAATGTCTATGTATATTTATTTTGTGAATAAATTATATGTTATGATTATGGCTATACATCATGCATGCGATCACAAAACTGAACATTTAAAAATGGATAAAATGATAAGTTACAATCATGGCAGATTTGGATTCACTTTGAGTTTATGAAGCTAATGCTTCATTTATCTATGCTGCTTCTAAGTATTTCTCAGTAAAGTTAATTTACTCTTAGGCACATCACAGGATATAGCCTCTAGAGTTCTATCTCTGGGATTTTTCTCACTCAAACACGACTTAGCATCCTGATGTAGAAACAAAGAATGTAATATGCAAATGTGTCCTTCAAAACCTACGAGATATAAACAAAGTTTGTATATATGAAGCCAGAGCCTGGGCTGTATGAAGATTCTCTCATCATTATTAAAGTGATAGTTAGGACTCAGTTCCTATCAGCACCTAGAAAAGACAAGATTATATTCAATAATGCAGCATAAGGAAATTTAAAACACTGTATATTTTTTACATGTTATTGCAAAAATAGAATTTGTTTGAACTTTTATTAATAGGAAAGATAAAACTATAGGAAATTATAAATAGAAGTAAGTATGCATAAGTAACAAATCTCACAGACATTTGTAAAAAATTTTCTACACAACTAAAATTTTATGATATTACTTGTAATGAATTATGAAGCAGTAAGAGACATTTAATAAACCCTATTCATAAAATATATTTATAATCACTGTAGATGCAAAACTATGGATAGAGAATAATTACTGTGATTAAATCTGCCATCTCTTTCTTAATCCCAAATCAATAATAACAAAAATATCCATTTTTATTTGTTTTCTTATAGAAGGTCCTCAAGCTTTACAAGTGTCAAGTCCACTGAAACTTAGGATCATCCACAAAATAAGGGAGAAAGGGGTGACGCAGAGACTGTGCTGCTCCATCTTAGAGCCACTCCAGATGGCGCTGGGAGTAAGGACACAATCTGATCTTCACTACATCCTGGAGGGGTAACTTAAGACTAAGACATACAACCCCCTTTGGTGAATATAGACACTCTTATTTAGAAACAAAAATGGGAAAAATAAAAAAACTCAAATTCGTGGCTGGCAGATCTCTGGGGCAAGGAATTCTGTTCTGTAGGTCCTAGAAAAAGCTCTTCAGTCTCTACTGACTAGGAAAGAGAGGAAATGAGAAAATGAAGGGGGAGAAGAAACAGGAAATAGGAGAGAAAGGAAGGTGAATGATTAATTGATTTGGGCATCTGCCGTAATTTTTCTCCCATGCCTAATTACAGTATTTTACAAAAGCAACCTCACATTTATGGGAATTTCTACAAAGTAATCAACATTTTTGACACAGTCAAAGAAATGCGAAGTGGTTTGGGGGAGGGATGGAGGGATAAAAATGGTGCTACCATGGCTCCTTATTCCAAAGGCTGAGAGTCAGAGGACTTTGTCTAAATTGACTGTTTTCTTTTAAGTAATGCTGAGTTGGTACAACTCTGAGAAAAACAAAATCCAAAGAGGATGAACTCAGGTGCTTTCGATGTCTCTGTAGGTGTATAAATGAGGAGATGGTCATGAATGTCCAGACAAGCTCCACTAGGATTTTTTCAACAGTGGAAAAGCAACACCAATAGACAACCCAGAAAACACTAGCGCTAACTGTACTGTGTGTTACAACAAGGTTTTCTCTTTAATTTGTCATCATGGCTTCTACCTCAAGATTTCAATATCCATTATTAAGACTAGAACGTTTATTCCTCCTTTTTAATCACCCAAAAGAATATTAATAATTTCCTTCAGACTGATCATTAAGCACCATGAGGCATGGAATGCAACGACAGAGACAGTGTGAGTGATTACATCAACACAGTTGTCACTAAATATTTTTCTTAGCAACGAAGGATTGTGGATGATGTGGAGAAATTTATGAAGTTAAATAACTAATCTAACAATTAAAAGATGGTAATTTGGTACAATAGCTTCACATATTCATGCCATTAAGCAAGAAAAAAAATGAGAGAATGACTATACTGGTGAGAATTTCCAGAGAATTTTTTAAAACTACTACTCAATTTTTGGAAAGATGGAGATGTAGTTTTTCCTGTTCTTCTCATTAAATAGAGCTGAAAAGTATCTAGACATGATATATAAAATAAATACAGGAAATCTCTGAAAGATGAAAAGAAGAGAGACTAGTACGAAGGTCAGGACGCAAGGGACAGCACAGTGAGTTCGCGGGGCTTTACATTTGTGTCACGTTATTCCAAATTTACATCTACAGTCTGAAACACTAGTATATGGGGACAAAATCCCTAGGTTCAATCGCTCCCTCGCATCACAGAAAACAAAGCAAGGTTTTAAAGCCCAGAAAATGCCTGATCTACAAATGTGTAAAGGCCAAAGGGAAACACAGAAGCTCCCCCAGGTGAAACAGTGGGGCCGGGTGCCCATCATGGTGTCGGAAAACCCAAAGAGGGGATCAGGATGTTGCGTACTACTGAGTAAAATAAGGCTTCCTCTGTCATGTCACTGGTGAAGACAAATGGCTTTCAGACATCTGCTCCGACCAGAAAACAACATGGCGTTCCTTCTATTTGTTCAGAGTCTTAGCCGAGCCTTCCACGGTCAAATCCTTCACTGCCCCCGTCAGGACTGAGGTGATCCCTGGGGTTTCAGTGACTTGAGGAGCACCCGACAAGGCGCTCTCCTCTTCCCAAGAGGCCAATCTTGCTGAGAGCAAGGCCAGTGTAGAGAATGGGCATCTGCTTCCAGCGGATAGTGACACGACAGTGCCCTGTACTTGCCCTGTTGGAGCGACATCAGAGCTACTCAGCGGAAATAGGTTTGAAAAAGATTCTGAATCTTATAATTCCCCCCAATAGCCAGATTCCAGCTACAAAAATCACTTGTTGTACCAAGTACCCGATAGACCTTGACTTACAAAAAGGGAAACTCAAGAGATGCCACCAACCAGACAAGAGAGATGTTAGAATGATCTCACAAAGACTGAAAAGCAAGCACCACAAAAAGACTTCACTGAAACAGTAGGTGCTTGAAGAAAATGAAATAATAGAAGCTCTTGGCATCAAAACATAACTTAGCAAAGAAGTATTATACACACATATGTATACGTATATACATATGTATACACATAAGTAAACACATGTATACACATGTATGTGTATACATGTACACATATATAATTGATGTAACATAAATATAAATTTTAAGGCTAAAAAATTCAATACCTTCCCCACAAAAGCCCAATAGAAATTGTGTTAATCAGCTCAGTTTGCTGTTATTAAATGCAGGACTGAGTGACTTACAATGCAGGCTTTTATTTTCTTATAGCTCTGGGACCTGGAGGTCCCGTGTTGCAGCAACAGCAGGGCTGGGTGCTAGTGAACGCTCCTTCTTTGGTTTGCTGATGGTCATTGCCTCCCTCTATGCTTATATGGGCTTTCCTCAGTTGGGGAAGAGAGGGAGAGAAGGAGGGAGAGAGAGGAAAATGGAAATGGAGAGGCAGAGATGAGAGAGAGAAGCACAGAAAGTCTTTTTTCTTCTTCTAATGTGCTGATCCTACTCCTAGGGCCCTAATATCAGAAACTTGTGTAAGCTAAAGTACTTGTCAAGGGCCCATTTCTGAACATCACCACTCTAGGGCATAGGTCTTCAACATATGAAGTTGGGATTGCGATTTATATTCATAAATCATTCTATAATGAAGGGTGCACCTGGAGAATGGAGGGGCTAGAGGAAAGAACACATAAATTCCAACCCTGGAAAAACTAAATCAACCAATCTGAATATCAGAAAAGTCATAATTTAAAAAAGTAACACTCAGCACCTGTTACTGTCAGAAATACTTATGGCATTGGCATTCGATAAGAGAAGGAAAAACAGAGTAAAGCTGAAAATAATTGACCTGAAAATTCCCAAATTTGTCCAAAGATACAAACTTAATAAGCCAAAAAAAATCCACTCAAAATACAGCCAAAACTCTACTTGAAAACACATTATAAATAAATTTCTGAAAACTAGTGACTCAGAAAAAAATTTTCTATAAAATAGCAAGAGACAAATAGCACTTATGAGTAAAGAAAGGAAAAAAAAAACTATTGAAAGGGTAACAGATTTCTCTTCTAACATTTTATAGACCTTGAGAAAGTGATACAACATTTTTCAAGAGATTTCAGAAAAGAACTGTCAATATAGAATTTCATATCTTAGGAAATATCTTTTAGAGAAAGAGGAAACTGTGCTTCCCAAGAAAGAACAGATTAATATGATTTGTTCCTGGCACATCCACCCTAAATTACAGCTAAAGGTAATTCTCTAAACAGAAAATATGATGGAATAAATCTTGTCCTATCGTTTGGAAAGAATAATGGCAAGAGGAAGCCAGAATTAAATGTGAGACATTTTCTTTCTCTTTCCAGCTTTGTAAGTTATGATTCACAGTTGAGACTAAATTATAACAGTATGTGATAGGGCTCTAAGTGGATGTGGAGGGAATGTTTGTTTCTAGCTTTATGAAGCATAATTGACAAATAAACTATTTATATATAAGGTGTACAACATGCTGCTCCGACATACATAAATACTGTAAAGTGAAATCTAACTCTATACATCACAGTGCACAGCTACATTTTTAATGTTGAGATAAGATATTTTTTCTTTGCAAATTTCAAGTACACATTGCAGTATTGTTAACTACAGACACCGTGCTGTGCCTTACAGCTCTACGACTTACTCAACCTGCAGAAAAGAAATCTTATGTTCTCACCGCCCCAACTCCCCCGACTTGTCCAGACAACCCCCTTTGTACCCTCTGATCTTGTTTATTGATTTGATACCCCATATATAGATAAGGTTATGAAGTATTTACTTTTCTATGCCTGGTCTGTTCACTTAGCACATATTTTCCTTCATGTCCATCTATATAGTTACAGAAGGCAGAAGTTCCACTTTTAAATAAATGTGTACACACATCTTTCTCTATTCATCTTTTAGAGAGCACTTGATTTGTTTTCATATCTTGTACACTAAAAACAATTGTGCAGTAACTTTGCAAGTGTAGTTGCTTTTTTCTAAGACACTAATTTCATTTGCTTATACCAAAGAGTTGGACCAGATGATAGTTCTATTTTTAATTTGTTGAGAAACTTGCATGCTGTTCTTCATTGTGCTTGCACCAATTTATATGACCATTAACAAATTAACAATTATAGTTGGAGATTTTAACACTTGACTTTAGCAACTGACTGGAAAATTAGTTGGCAAATCAGCTACAATACTGAAGAACACATAAACTCCACCAAAAATGAGATTTAAGAAAATCCAATGGTATTCCACCCAACAACTATATATAGTGTATTCTTTCTTCTACTCACAGAACACATAACAATACAGACCATATGCTGACAGATAAAGCAAACAAGACTTTATGCAATGAATGCAATCATACTGATCACACTCTAAATATAATAGACTCTATGAGTAACTTGGAACACATGTAGCACGTTCACAAATAATCCTTCCCCAGGGGGGAAGTCTCAAGGAAAACTGATAATGTACTGAGTAAACAAGAATAATTATTCCACATTTGTAAGGCCCAACTAATTCAGTTCACAGAAGAAAAATCATAGCACTAAATGATGAAATTATTAACTGCAAAATGCGAGACTAAACACAAAATTCATTTGTATTTTTCTATATAAGCAAGAACACAAGGAAAATGAAATTTGAAATATAACTGATTTAATGAAATGCTTATGTATAATTGGTAACATGCAAAAACCTTGTATTCGGGAAATTTCACAATGCTGATGAAATAAATGAAAATCTAAAGAAATGGAGATTGGTCTGAAATTCATGGATTAGAAAAGCTGGTGTAGTAAAGATGTCATTTTCTCTAAAATTATACATGTTTAGTGCAGTTTCTATAAAAATCCCACTATCACTATTTTTACACATAGAGATTATACTAAAATCCTTGTGGAAAATAACTAGAATAGCTAAGTTTCTTTTGAAAAAGAAAAAGTGGCAACAATTAATCCACCTGATTTCAGTATTTATTATGCAAATAACATTGAGATTACATAATGAAGAGGAAAGATAGTTACATATATAAGAGAACAGATAATCCAGAAATAGATCTATACATCTGTGCCAAATTGAATTTTTTTGTTGTTGTTGTTGTTTTGAAACAGGGTCTCCCTTTTGTAGTTCAGGCTGGCCCTGAGCTCAGCCTTGAACTCACAGCAATCTTCCTGCCTCTGCCCAAGTACTGGGATTACAGACATGAGCCACCCCACTCAGAACTGTGAAATGTGGTTCTGATTGCTGGTGGGCGTGAGTCTCCATGCCTGGCTTTGTTGTATGTGGTTACCCAGATTGATCCTGGGCCCTTGCACTTGCAAGGTGGGTGCTGGAACCACTGAGCTAAATTCCCAACCCACAAATTTATTTTTTTAATGACAAAGCAATATCTGGCTCACCCCTATAATTCCAGCACTTGGGAGGCAAAGGCAAGAGAATTTTTGTGAGTTTTAGGCTTGCCGGGGCTACATAGTGAGTTTAGGGCCAGGCTGAACTACAAAGCAAAACCCTGTCTCAAAAAGCTAAACAAAACAAAAAATACAACAGCAATTCAGTGGCACATGATGAGGGTTTTCATCAAACTGTGCTAGGCAAGTTAGACTTGGGAAAACTTCTGGATTTGAGGAATATCCAGGTATTCACGGTTCAAAGAGATAATACATCACAGCCTATGCTGTAGAATTAGAAATACAAATATCATGAGCTCAAAATCAAAGATAAAATGAAGTAACCCCAGAAAAACTTACATATGAATTGGCCAAAGCAGAAAATATACCAACTTGTTATTTCCAAGGAACATGGTGGTTTGCCTTTACAAAGATTATTGGGGTACTGACATACTGAACAGATGCAAGATGAAGTGAAAAAAAAGTTATTTTTAAAATTCAACTTATCACTGAGATTTGGGAAAATGAGAATTGGCATAATCTAGAGTCAAAAACATGCAGCACCATTACTTCTCTGAAGATGAAAAAATTCAATAAAGTGCCTCAGTAAAGAAATAAGAAGATTCAGCATGCAGTATGCCTCAGAAAAGATAAAGGGTTGACAACTCTGTTTTTCTGAAACTTCACTGGAATATGGAACAAAAATAAATTTCTATTTTGAATTTTTAGGATATGAATTTAGCTCTCTTGTGGAAAACTCCACTTAAAAAGAAACAAATGAGCCTAAGAAATGCACATCCCGTTTTAATTTTTTTCTCACAAGAAGAGTAATTTGCCTCAAAATACACATGATTCGTTTCCCTGACCACTAACATTATACATCTACAGAATCAGCTTATTTATAGCATACCTTTGCATTTACTGACCAGAATATTACCAAGAGTATTAAGCTGTTACAGATATTTCCATGATATTTGATTTTATGCATCAATTTGGCTCGATCATAATATGCAGCTATTTGCTCAGACATTTCTCTTCATGTCCCTGTGAAGATATTTTTAGATGAGAGCAAGCTCAGAATCAGTCGACTTTAGGTAAAGTAGGTTATTCTCCAAGATGTGGGTGGCCCTAAACCTATCAGTTAAAGTCTTTAATTAGAAAAAATTCTCTCCTCCCCTGAGAAAAGGAAAATTCCACCAGCCAACTGCCTTTGAACTGAAATATCAGTTCTTCCGGGGGTTCATTCCACTGGCCCCCTCTGCAGGTTCAAAGCTGTGTGTGTTGGTGTGTGTAATCTGGGAAGGCTGTTCCGAGGCGCTGCGAGTCAATGTGGGTAGCAGAGGGCAGGGCAGTAGGGGGCAGTAGGGAAAGCTAGGTACTGAATTAAGCTAGCCAACTGTGCTATAGTACAAAAGGGATTGTAGGTAGCAATTGTGTACTGTACACTTTAAAATAATAGAATAATTATTTTTAATTTCTAAATTGATTTTATTGTACATTTTATATACACACTGTGATCACAATCAACACTGAGAATTTGTACCAGTACCTGACAGGACTTAATTCTCATTTTTTCCATTCTTTTGCCCTCAAATCCCTACCTCTTATGTACATGAGCTTTTTATTAAAATTTATTTATTGAAATCTTTATTGGTACATTACATATATGCATCATGATTGCACTCCATAATGGGGTTTTGTACAGGTATAAGACACAATTTAATTCTCATTTTTTCCCATACTCCTACCCACCCTACCACCCCCTATATACATAAAATTTGTTTCCTTCCTTTTTTGTTATAATCTCATTTTTCCCCTTCACCCTATTTTACTTTGAGCATTTTCTATTTCACAATATATAACATACAATTCTAAAACTCATTTACACCTTTAGCTCCTCATACCAGAGAAAAGATATATTTACACATCTGCATCCTATTTATTTCACTTACTAGTATGTCCTCAAGGTATGTCTATTTGAATGTAAAGGACTCAAATTTATCATTCTTTATGTCATAGAAACACTCCATTTTATTTTTGAAAAAGCACGTCTTCTTTATCCAGTCTCCAGTTGATGGATATCTTGGTTGTTTCCAATCACAAACTGAGCTGTCATAAACATGACTGCACATATGTCATTATGATACAAATCTTTTAATTCTTTTGTGTACATACCTAGCAGCAGAATAGCAGGATCAAATGGACCTCTAATCCTATTTTTTTCTGAGAAATCTCTACACTGATTTCCACAGTGGTTTTACCAGTCTACATTCCCACGTACAGTGGAGAAGGGCTCCTTTCTCCCCGCAGCCTTGATAGCATGTGTTGTTGGTTGTTTTAGTGATAGGAGCCATTCTTTGTGGAGTGAGACAGAATCTCAGTGTTGCTTTCATCTGCATCTCTCAAATGACCAGCGATGTTGAAGACTTATTCATGTGTTTCTTAGCTGTGTTTACTTCTTCCTCTGGAAAGGGCACACTTCAGATACCCATTTTTGAATTGGGGCTTTACATTGGTGAGGGGGCTGTTTTTTTCAAGACAGAGCTCCATCAGAAAAATGACTTGGATTTGTGCTCAGTACTTTACCTTCATTCTCACTGATATATATCTTCAAGGATTTTTTGTTAATTTTGTTTAAGTCTGTATGGCATGATGTCTGCTTAATGGGAAGTTAAATTTTCTTTCTACTTTCAAGTGACACTGTGATACTTGAAGCACAAGAGCAAAGCTAGCAGAGCTTTTTCGCTATGGCTTATTTTAGCAGGTTTAGATGTCTGTGGTAAGACATGTAACTTACGTAACTTATGAGTCTGAAGAGTTTAGTTACCAGGCTGGATTCTTTAAACCAAATCTGGTGTCTCTGAAGTGTTAAGATACCTTAATGTTTAAAAGAATATTTGTTAAAATAGCTTGAATTTTCATCTTGTAGATCTATTTTTTTTTTTTTTGAAACAGGGTCTCACTTTTATAGTTCCTGCTGGCTCTGAGCTCAGCCTTGAACTCACAGCAATCTTCCTGCCTCTGCCTCCCAAGTGCAGGGATCACGGGTGTGAGCCACCATGCCCAGCACTGTGGTCTGTGGTACTGACTGCTACTGGGTGTGAGTCTCCACACTCGCATTGTTGTATGTGGTTACAGAGAATCAAACCAGGGCCCTTGCACATGGAAGGCAGGTGCCAGAACCACTGAACTACAGGCGCCAGAACCACTGAGCTAAATCCCTGGACCACTGTAGATCTACTTTTTAAAAAAGTACCCCCCCTATAATTTCAATTCTGCATCTACTAGGCTTCCAGAAACACAAATGTTAAACTGAAACAACTTGACAGCAGAAACTCTACAGGGCCTATATCCAAAGAAAAGTATTGTTTAGAGGAATAAACTTCCCAGATACACTGCAGTGCTGTTGGAAAAGTAATTTGGAGCAAGGCCTGTGAATGGAAAAGGGGTATAGAATGACTGAGGAGTACTGGTCACATTTAGCTTTAAAAGATAATAAATACAGATACATTAAAAAGAAAAAAATCAAGTAGAAAAATTTCAGTGGTGTCAACATAAAAAAATGAAGTAATGTATGAGAAGATGTTTTTCTTGTTTTAAATTGGTTTTATTGGTACATTTTATATACAGATTATGATCACAATTGACATTGACAACTTGTTCCAGTAAATAACACTACTTCTCATTTTTTCCTATTCTTGTGCCCCCTACAACACCCTGCCCCCCATAGAACATAAGTTTTGTTTCCCTTTTTATCATCAAAGTTTTTTTCCCCTTCTTAACTTATCCTAAACCCCTTTTTCCTTTTGAATATTTTCTTCCTATTTCATAATATTTATTACACATTTTAGAACTCATTTATGCCTTGTTTCTCATACCAGAGAAAAAATACAGTAAGCATTGCACAGTGCATATGTGTTGAAATATCACACAGTATCACATGTTTTTCCTTCAATTTTTATTTTTTGTTAGTGCTTGTCCATACTGTATAATGATTATACCATGGGGCATGGGTGTGAGAGCAAAACTATCTAAACTCTTCTCGTCCCCTCTCCCTATCTCTTGCTCCCTTTCCTTTGGCAAAAGCTGTTATGCTCCTAATTTCTGTATCTGTCTTTTATTTTTCTCTTTATATTTTGGGTTTCTCATACTAGAGAAGCCATGCACCATTGTGTGTCTGATTTATTTCACTTAACTCATGTGGTATTTCCACTTGGTGGAGCACTACTCTGCCATTACGAAGGACACGTTAGAGAGTCATTGGTGGAAAAATAGAGTGCACCTTGGGACCAAGATACCTTTTGGCTCCACTCCTTTCCCTGCCCGAAAGACAGGTCTTCTGGTTAAATGTTTCAGATAAGAACAACACAAAACTAGACGCAGGAGTTTCCTTTCAATATAAAGGATGCTGTTGTTAGCACCATTCTATAACTCTGGTATATTTAAGCATAAGGACAGCGTATTTCTTCTTTCTGTCAGTGAAGATGGGATCTTATTTGTGCCTTCGTCCCGTAGTTCCAGAGAAGCTAAAGTTAGTGAGCTAAAGTTATCCTAGAATTCCCTGTGATGACTCAAGTAGGTACTTCTCTGGAGTGGGCCTTTTGGCCTATATCTCTGACATGTTTGAACATGTTCTGTCTGACAGAGACAGAATAAAACTGGACGGCTGCTCCCAATCTCACTGGACAAAATGGAAAGGAAAAGGATATATTTAGAGATTCTAAGTCCCAGCCAAGTGCTGCATAAATGACTGGAGATTCTCTGTGTCTGCCCTGAAAGCGACTATTAGCTCCTGGAACCACAGAGCACAGACCCTTAACAACCAGGCCCAGATGCTCGTGGCACAAAGGGCCAACTTACCACACAAGGCATCCCGCTTTCTCAGGGCATCAGCCTTCGAGGAAGAGTACTGACTGGGAATGAACAGCACCCTGAGAAATGGAACGGAGACGTGTGGGAAGTCCTGATGAATCCGGAGACAGCAACTCAATCGGTGGCACCAGGTTCCCAGGGAGGCCACGGGTGAGAGTGGAAAGAGTTCGCTGTACAGCAGTAATAGAAAGCAGGGGAATGCGGTTCACTCTTCCCTCTTTCTTTTATTCCTTCAGGGCTGCTAAGGCCCGACTACATTCACACATAAAACTTCATATGATGAGAGCTTTGCTATGTATGACCAAATGTGATGGTTCTTTGGACCTGATAACTCACATTTAATTTATTGGTACATTTTAAGAATACATTATAATCTCATTCTTCATTGGGAATTTGTACCTGTCTGCGATATATCTCATTTTTCCCCGTTCCCCTGCCCTCCCTAGAACTCCCAACCTCTATCTACACAAGCTTTGTTTTCATTTTTATCATCAAACTTTTTTCTTTCCCTTCATTTTTCCTTGCCCCCACCCAGTGAAATAAACAAGACACAGATGCGTAATACCATATCATTTCTCTAGTGTGAAAAACTGAAGGTGCAAATGAGGTCCAGAATGTGTGATGGGCTCTGTGTTATTTTGAAGGTGAGCAATACGATTTGGAAATTATTTGGATACAGATCTGAATGAAACTATTACAAGGTAGAAAATGGGAGAAGTGGGCTTGAAGAATGACATGTTTTCCTTCCATGGATTTCTCACTTATCTAACAGGTATCACAAGTATTTATTTCCCTTCAGCTATGAGTGAAAATCCACCTTGCTTGCTCCTTCTGGAACCCCCTGACCACTGTGCAGTGAAATCCAGCCAGACTCGGGCTCACTTTCACTGTTAGATGTGTGGTCTCTTCACCTCTTTATCCTCCAAATCCCACTAGACATAAGTATTGCTCTGACAGTTGTTTTGAGTCACTCTCCTTTCCACAGTAAAAATTCTGACCATCTCCTCAAGATATATTTTTTGTTAATCTTCAACTTTCTAATGAAATTCTTAGCTTTATTTTACGAAACCAAGATAACTGATAAACTACAAGTCAGGAAATCAGTCTTTCAGTCTTAGTAAAACTGTGTCAATCTTTTGCAGCTGTTTTTCTCAGGGAATTCAGGCCAGTTGGCTGGATAGCAGGGAAAGTTTCTTTTGTTAACCTGGGTCATGCATGATATTTTAAACATGGAACATCGGTTAGTACATTATCCAAAGTATCAAAAGTTCAGGTTGGAAAGTGATAGGCTTTCCATAAAAATCATGTTGAAGAAATAAGTGCACAACTCTAGGGGTCACATAGGTCAACAAGCTACAAAATCTATCAGGGTTCACAAAGATGTCAGTCACAAAAAAGGAATGATGCATCCTTAAATAAGAAAAAAACCTCTTATAAGCAACCAAAAAACTGGCATAATTTTTCCTGTACAGCAGATTCACCCCAACACCAAGAGTCTCAAAGACCATAAATGGTGACGTGCAGATCAGGGACAAAGCAAAATGGTCGGTAGGTTGTCACACAAGAGTAGAGCGGAAAAGAAAAGCACCTTCCAGCATAACAACAAGGAAACCTACACATTTAAAACCCCCAGGAAAAGACCTTCCAAAGGGATCTATTTCATTTAATAGGAAAGAAAACAGATCCAGAAAGGAACAAGTTTCTACAAAAAATATAAGTGTGAAGAAAGACCCAGGAAGTATATGAGTAGAATTTAAACGAGTGCTGACTACCCAGAGTGTTACTAATGACCTACTTTGTTGTTCAAATGAGATGAAACTACAGTAATAGAATCAATACCATAAGAAATGAAAGTAAACCTAATTCAAACGTACAAACACCCCTCATCGCTCACAGAGTTAGAGAAAGATTAGTTAACTTTGGATTTTTACATACACAGTGTTAAAATCTGAAAGGAAAACACTCAAGGAACAGAAAAAAATAAAATTTTAATACTTTAAGAAGGCACAAAAGAAAGACAAGAACTGAAAATACTTTGTGAAGGAAAAAAGTGACAGCCGCATTCAGTAGCAGGTTTTGAGACCCAGGACTGAGCTGAGCAGCCCAGCTGAGCCCCGAGCTGGAAGAGGGAGGCCTGGCACTGTGCCTGAGGCTGTGCTCACTTAGGGGACACAGACGCCCCAGAAAACGGCTTCAGACAAGGTCAGGGGAGGGCACCAGAGAGTGAGGTGCCACCAGACCACGCCTATTTCAGCATCGCTATCTCCGTCAGATCTCAGCATCAAACAACCCCCTCTTCTGGCTGATATAAGTCAGTGCCAGCCTTAGTTTTATTTCTTTAAACCAGCCATAACTTTGGTCCTGTTAGTCAAGCCCTTCCCATCGTTAACACTTGCTGTCACCCCCACGTAGAAATGAGCCCATTTGCTTACAACACAATATCCATAATAACTTATTTTTTTAGAGTCACCCCCAAGTCATTCAAGCAACCCCCCAATCCAGTAACAGATCATTAATAACACCCTCTTACCAAGGTGCCCGTCTTTCCTTGCAGTGTGCAATCTCCCCTGACATGACTGGAAATAGCTCGCCCAACCGGCCTGCTGGGTGGGAGTTCTTGATGGAGGGTGTGAACATCCCCATGAAACTAAGGAAAGATTTTAGTTCGCATTTCTCATCAGGGTGTTCTGAGGGGAAATTTAAAATGATCCTGTCAGCACAAAAACTCTGTTGGGTGCTTTCCACTTTCTGATGAGTATAGGATAATACAGGGAGAACTGATGTCTTTCCAATTGGTTTCTCTTCAGAAAAATGATGTGTCTGTCCATTATTCATTCACATTACGGTTTACAGCTGTCTGGCAGTTTTATCCAAGAGATAATGCCTGTTGCTTATCAGATTTATTTCTAATTAATGTATAAGAATTTGTATATATATATGCTTTTCATCTATGCCTTTCAAGGCCATATTTTGTGCTCTTATATAGCCCAGTTATTCTTTTTTCCAAATTCATTAACTTTAAATTATCTACCATATTTTCTTGAAGTCATTCTAGTGTTTATTACAAAAGGATAAAAATGTTTTAAAATGTGAATGTTCCTATGAGTATAAAGTTGGTCACAATCTATAAACAATCATGCAGAATACACAGCATTCACTGTTTTTCTTTGTAAATCATATAAAATTGCAATTATCACATATATTTTAGTTATTTAGAAGAGTTTATTTTTTCAAAGCTATAAAACTTTATCTCTGTTTGTGACTTGTATTTAGATTTAGAATGAAAAAAATCTTACCTGTATAACAAATGAAAATTTCTTCTGTACCTCATTTGTCTTTATTTTAAGTGGTTTTCTACAAATGCTTGAAAGGCAATATACTTAACAGAAGGTAAAATCCTCTGCTTACATATTCTTTGTACATATCCTTAACACATATGCTTCTTTATGAAAAATCTCTGCGATGCACATTAAGTTATAAGGTTCATGTTGTAGAGCTGGAGATGGTGCCATATGCCTTTAATCCTTCCACTCGGGAGGCTGAGACAGGAGAATCTGCACGAATCTGAGGTCAACCTGAACTGAATAACAAGGATTTATCTTAAGAAGCCAAAACATAAATAAATAAAGTATGTGCACCTATTAGTTCTTTTTCTCACTGCAACACTAGAGCCTGGCATAATGCCAGCCACAGCTACATATTTTTAACTAAAGCATTACTGTCATCTAGCCTTTCCCCCCAAATGATCTGCCATGAAGAGACACTTTTACAATAGCCCATTACTAATCCTCTGTCAAATTTTCCTCACATGTTAAAAAGTCAATAGGATACATTTCATTCAGGTTTACATGCTGTGCTATTTAGGTACATTAATGCTGACAATCTGGATTTTTCCATTCAAATGAAATCACCATCTCTGAACATATTCTGTTTCTGGAAGTTATTTAGTTAACTTCTATTTTGATCCCAGTGGCATCTCTGATTTATTCTTTTTTTCTTCAGTAATGCCTAATACATCTTTAAATTTTTAAACTTTTTATTGAAATTCTTTCACAAAATTTATGTTTTGGTGATTAAAGTAATATGATCTTTTGACTTCTATATTGGGACATGTCAATATTATTTATACTATTGTGTTTTTTCTGTCTTTTTTTACAGTATTTTGTAAATATCCTCTGCTTTTTTATGTTCCTTTAGTAAGTCAGAAAAACATACATTGTGTTTTAATAGCATATGCTTTCAAATATGTAGAATGCTAAACTTTCTCACTATGTTATTTTAACAAAGGAAATAATTTACTTCACACTTGCACTGCAGTAAGATGGCATGCTTTTACTCTCTGCAACCTTGCCATGAATTCCCTACTTACAGTTTGAAAAAAAACATTCTGGGACTATAGTATCAAATTTAGGTAGTGATATCATTTATATCACACACCAAAAATTTCTCTTCATGTATTCTTTTCATCTATGTCTATAAAAATTCTTTAGTCATACTTTTAAATTTAATTTCAAAATTTATTGTATACTGCAATTTCCTCATTCTTCATTTTTAAATTTTCATTTACTTCTATATTACTAAGAAGAAATAGTTAAACATTTTTCTCTATAGGAAAATAAATACATATAAAGAGTACATTTTCTGATTATATTCACATGAAAATTTTTCTTTTTGCCTCCAGTAATTATAAATGATTCATCTCCTGATAAATTTGTAAGACTGAGGCCAGCATCCTCATCGTTATCCTTACATTTACTTTTTTGTTGACTGTACACACGCAGAACTTTAACTTCTCTCATCTTGATAGATGCCTGACTTGCTCTGGGACAGAGCTTTCTGGTGGAACTGTCTATGATAACAAAAGCCCGGTGTATCTGTGCTGTCTAATAAGTAGCTACAGTGGCGAGGTGCAGAGAGAATTAACAAGGACTTGGAGTATATCTCCTCACTATGAAGTAACATCTCAGAAGTAACATCTCACTGTGTTACTCCAGCTGGCCTCGAACGTGTGGATCCAAGTGACTCTCGCGCAGTCCCTGGAGTTCACGGGTGCGTTCGCACCTCCTCAGCCCGGCTGCCGTCCACATCCTGATGGTGTTCACCACAGAGCAATGCGCTCTCCAGGGCAGAGCTAATTTGAAGGCCTTATAGTTCCTGCCACCCAGTTTGCTGCCACACCTGGGACGAGCAAGTTGACCTGCAGTCCCGATGCAGCTCTAGGTCTACCTCAAGAGACACAGTGCTATCTTTGCACGGATGTCTGTGCCATCACTCGGCCTCCGTTTCCATTCAGTGCACAGAGTAAGGAGTCTGCATCCTCAAACCACGAAGGAGAAAAACTCCCAGGTTTTCTGGATTGAAGTTTAGCACAACCTCAGCTGACCGTCATTTATCGCCTCCTGGAACAGGTGCTCCGTGTAAAGCCTCAAGGTGACTTCCCAGGCTCAGGGTCCGGAAGTTGGGCAGCCGAATACGATGACGTCAGCATGCAAGGGCCCTAATTGGCTCTGCGGCTCATGGTGCCATCTTGCTTTATTGTTTTCAATTCTGTATGCCTGTCTCTGAGTCTTCACCTTTTATATTTTAGTTTTCCATTATTTTTGTCAGTGTTCACGATATTCTGGTTGGTGAATTCTTTTGAGTATATAAGCCACATCCACTAAGATTTATTTTGATATTTAATTATAAATCATTTAAAATTTATCTTAGGTGATTTAAATGATATATTTCATGGATTATTCTTATTTGTTGTTTTTCATTTTCTTTATAATTTCCTTTCTTTAAGAAAAGACAGACTCATTCACCTGGATAAAGGAGTATATTTTCCTTGGATATTATTATTATTGGGTGCTTTTGGACTCCTCCTTTTAAATCATAAGGAGTGCTATATACGATGCATAGACCCAACCTCAATGTCCAGTGATTGTAGCCTTTCATTTAGAAGAGCTGACCTGAAAGTCTTTTTCTCTTGTATTTGATTACTTTGCCTTTTGGAGCAGTTTAATCTATACAATCTGAAAGCAATCTGTGGATTTTCATTTATAAGAAATGATAAGTGGAAAAATATAGCTCCCTAAGTGCAATTTCCTGAAACTTTCAGCCCTTTCTTTTGAAAAACTTGAACTCTATCTTATATAAAGCACTACCCTCTTTCCAATATAGCTGTCAATTATATTTTATATTTGAAAGTGTTTGGTAGAATCATATCAAAAGACTGGGAAGGGAAGTGCTGAGCCAGTCATGTTCAACAGAAGTGAGTTTTCATCCTTTTGAAAAGCGAAGACTTTTCTTCTATGCAATATGAGTATATGATGATTCAATGGATTGAACACCCTATCCACATTTTCTCTGTATCCATGTCAGTACTTTATCTGAGGTGTGGTACATGGAAACATCTCATTAAATTCTATGTCATCCACCGAGACCATTTTTCTGAAGTTGAATAGATTGTGTTCTTCCAGCAGGAGGAGGATGGGTAGGAAGCAGATCAGACATTCTTAACTTTGTCAGAGTGTCCTAAAAGTCTGGTGATGTAAACATGTGCATTTGTATGGACCCTCTTTGACCTCAGTTCCCTTGGGGGAACCAGGCCTGTATTCACTATTACAACAGATCACTGTAGAATGAGCTCAAAGGAACTTGACTCTCAGAAAGTCGAAGAACAGTTCTTTGTTTAAAGATTTTCTTTCTGGTCTGACTCATGTCATTCCCAAACTCTATCACCTCCCTTGTACTTCCTAGGTCTTTTGGTAACAGCAGTTATTCATTTGATTAATAAACATGATTTTTCCAGGGTCTTTGTTGAACTCTAAATATGGTGAAGGTAACACATATTCTTTACTCTCACAGAATATGTAGTTTAGTGAAGGGGCACAGAGAATAAGGAAATGAACAAGTAAATATTGATAAAAGTTATGTTAATTCCCATGAAAATTTTTTTTAAAAAGCACACAGAGGATTCATTTAACTATGACAGCTGAAGATTTCTCTGTTCACAATGAGAAGCATTTCATGAAGTGATGTAAGAATGATAATCTTTGTTCCAAGCAGAATTGCAAGTGGAGAAGCTCTGTGGTGGAAATAAAGAGAGTGATGGGAATGGATTGAGTGCATGAGGCTTACAGAGGTGGACATGGATGAAACCAGGCGAATTTTGAAGATAAGGAATGTGGAATTAATTCTAAATGCTGTGCAATGCCATTGAATTGTAAATAGGGAATAACACAACACTTCAGGTAGGGAATAATGTGATATGTCTAAAAGCTGGAATTGAAGTAGAGAATGGATCAGGGCTGTGTAGCAGGAGTAGAAGCAGTAAGGCCTTTAAATTTAGTGCAGCATGTACACCAGGAGTGGGCACGCATGACATATATTTCATGGATAGGATTGATAAATTCTCCATGAGCTTGGATATAGGATGCAGAGGACAAGAAGCAATGAAGATTGCCTTCAGCATTCTTTCTTCTGCAACTGAGGGGATGACAGCAGCTTTTACAAAATGTGGAAGATAAAGGAAAGAAAAATTTATAGTGGAAGGAGAAATCAAGAGTTTGTGTTTGGACAAGACAGTTAGTGACATCTTTGAGTCAGACATATAGTTAAATATATGTGTCTGGAATTCATTCTAGACATCTGGAATGCTAGAGGCAAAATTTTTGGAGTTATAAGCATAGATGCATATATATGTGTATATATATATATATATATATATGCATGTGTGTGTATTGTGAAAATATGATGCAATATGAAAGACACAGAAACAAATCTTTGCACAGTAACATGTAGGGATAGGCCATGTCAAACATGTGATGATGATGTGCTGTGTGTGGAGAAGACCCTAAGCAATCAGGACCATCCATGGTATTGATTGCACAGGTCTGAGTAAGAACAGGGAAGGGGATGTACGTGGCATCTAGTGATATCAGCTGATTCAGGCAAGGCTTGTAGAGTGGAGTGCAAGGGACACATGGAGAAGGAACAAAAATGACCAAAGTCTAGCTGTGTCTTCTAGTAGATTACTACAACAATTAAGGGGGATTATAGCTCTTCAAAAGGAATGTGGTTTGGAGACAATGGTTATTGGTTGCAATGATCCACTAGGAGCTCTGCTGCTTCACAGAGCAGGACTTTGATCTCCACAGCAGCTGCTGGTGGAGACGCTGTTCCAGCACAGCCTGCAGCAGCATCTGACATGCTCCTCGGATTCATATAGGCTTCAGTACATGCACCTCCAAGTACATGATGGCCAATTATGGGGAGAAATTTCTGCCCCGTGTTACAGCCTGCTGTAAGTCTGACCAGGGGGTACCGAGTGTGTGCGTGTGTGTATGTGTGTGTATGTGTACTTATTCATATATATTTTAAAGGCCTAAGGTAAACATCATCTAAAAAGAAATGATAAAGAGGTTTTAAAAAAAGCCTTCAACATCTCCAAGACTTAGATAACAGGAAGGTAGATGAGAAGTCTGAAAAGGAGACAAAAACTGAAAGGTATGTGAGGTAACAAGAAAACACGCATAGGGTATGTCATGTGAAAGGCAGGGGAGGAAAGATTGCAAACAGCAGAGTGGTTGTATGTGTTAGAGGTTGAGGAAGATTGTTTATCCTCAGACCTTGTGACCTCAAAAGCCATTACTCTTGACAAGCGCAATTTCATTTGAATGTTGAAAGTTCTAGGAGAATGAAAGGAAACTGTCAAAACTCATAAATTCATTTAAAATGGACAGATGTAAGACATCGAATGGCAGTTGAGCAGGTTGGCTGGATGTGTGGACAGTTGGGTGGGGAGCTTTGGAAGAAAGCTGGGTGAGGAAGGGGAAGACCAGGTGCATGTGCAGAGCAACAGGAAATATAAGTGCTGCTGCTATTCTTCACAAAACAGTGATTATGGTCAATAATCATGTACTAGTTAATAACAGTGATTATATATTGTCAGAAGAACTCAAAGATTTTTTTTTTAATTCTTGCTACAAAGAAAGTATAGATGTTTGAAGTGATGAGTATGCTAATTGGCATGCTTTAATCATTCATATATACATGTATTGAAACACCATGATTTAACCCATAAATGCATACAATTATTGTAAATTAAATATAAACTAACTTCAAAAGCATTGGCTTTCAACAAGGCTAAGGAATATGACAGTAGCTCAGGGAAGACAGGAAATTAGAAGAAGATTTTAATGAGTGATTCTGAGGTGTTTATCTTCTAGTTGTAATGATCCAGCAGAGGTGAAAGAGACTAATGATGCAATTCAAAGAAAGATACTCTGTAAGAGCGATATTCCTGGGAAGTCAGGAGGGAGTAGGTCCACAACACAAGGGAGGAATTGGAATTTGAAAACAGGAAAGGGTCCTTCAGCTCTTGCAGCAGGAAAATGGCAAAAAGAATAGATGCGGGTGAGTTTACATCTTACAGGAAATGTTTTGTTTTGTTTTGTTTTGTTTTGTTTGTTTTTTTGTTGTTGTTGTTTGTTTTTTTGAGACAGGGTCTCGCTTTGTGGTTCAGGCTGGCCCTGAGCTTAGCCTCAAACTCACATCACAGCAATCCTCCTGCCTCTGCTTCCCGAGTGCTGGGATTACAGGCGTGAGCCACCATGCCCGGCACTGTGGTATGTGGTACTGATTGCTCCTGGGGTGAGTCTCCACACCCAGTATTGTTATGTGGTTACCAGAGATCGAACCAGGCCCTTATGCTTGCCAGACAGGCGCCGGAACCTCTGAGCTAACTCCCCAGCACCACCTTATAGGAAATTTATAGTGTCTGCCAACCCCTACTTACTTGTTAGCAATTAGAGGAAAGATTCTGCTGTATGCAGCCTTGTAAGTCACACCTTATACCTCAGCCATTGCAAGATCAGCCATATCCTTTTTTTTATATGGTAGCTCTAATCTTATTTTAAAAATAGTTCACTACCAAGCGTTTCTGTTTTGTTTTATTTTAGTTTAGAACTGGGAATTGAGTTTTTTTCAGTATCAGATTGAACTGGGGCTCTTGTACTTGCAAAGTAGGTGCAGTACCACTCAAGCTAAATTTTCAGTCCAAATTTATTTTTTAAACATATCAGTATATGTTTGTGATCATAATGAATGTACCCATTATGACAAGCTGGTTCATATGCATATCTCATATTTTTATATTTACATGCAGAAGTAAGATGATGAAGTCAAACAAGGGCTAAGACACTTTTCCTTTGTTAACTAATCAGTAGAACCATAGATTCTAACTTCTCTGTCTTCTCTGTGAGAGTCAGAGCTAGACTTTGATAATGAGACAGTTGTGTAGAAAATGGCGCATTCTGTTTGGTATCTGAATTAGCTTTGTCTGCACTTCCCAAAATCTGTGCACCAATTGCTATGAATCCTTTCTTATCAGTGGTATAAAGCTCATTTAAGTGATAAGAACTGTTTTTTTTTTTTTTCAGAAGTCTAAAAATAGGCTAATACATATACTAGAAATGGTATCTTTGGTTATATAACTACTGCCCCAAAATATTGAAGCAATATAATAGCATGGTTTGGGAAACCATTTTATTTTGGTATACATTTAAAAATATATAGTTTTCAAACATGTAGGTTTTTGCATTCTGTGGAGTGCAGAGACCTGGGGTTTTGAGCCTAGCCGGTCTAGCAGCTGACACTTCCCATATCCCCTCACAGATGCGTTCTGACAGCCCACAGCCTTTTAGTCACCAGCTTACCGTAATATTTATAGACACCTTTGAACTCAATCCCACAGCAAGTGTGACATACAGAAAAAGGAAAATCAGCAGCAACTATTAAATAACACTTTTTTATTTCCTATTTCTCAGACACAAAGTTAAGGGTTAAGTGAACACATTAAAGGGGAGAAATGTTTGCTGTTAGGAAGAGTGAGCAGTGGTATGTTGAGGGAAAATTTCAAGGAATATCACACCATAGAGGATTTTCTTTTCCTAAAATGAAGTGTCACTTTAGTTTTCCACCTACATATGTCAATTTAATTATGAAACAGATTTTATAAATCAGAACCAATAATGGGGTGCTGAGTGCGTGGGTGTGTATGTGTGCTCACAAGTATAAAAATCGTAAAATAGTCAATGTGGAGATTTTTGCACTCCAGAGAGTTAATCAAAGTGTCAAGTCCAAGACCAACAACGGAAAAGCACACACAGTGGTATGTCACGGTAACTTAGCAACCAGAGCTGAAGAAGTTGAGCCAGCAATTGTTGTCATTTTCTTATATTTAAGAATTTCTGTCTAATCTTCTCCCAGTCCCCACCCCCACACACGTGACATTCTGATTACTCCAGCTGGTAGTTCACCAAATCCTATCGCTTATATATTTTTAATGATGTTGCAATAACCATTTCTGTTTGTGGAGAAGTACAGGAGTCATCCATCTCCTGGGAACTGACTTTCAAAGCTCCTGTAGATTCTTCATTGGTCTGGGTTCTGTCTTCTATCCACAGACAGCGCTGGGGTTGCAAACTAGACTCATCATTTTCCATCAGATAATAAAATAAATATCTATCAAGTGCTTCCTGTATTTAAGAACAGTATCAAAGAGGCTTAACTTGTTCCACAGCAGGCCTGCCTCAGTACTAAGCAAGCTTTTCTCTCACACGGATAGCTGTGAGGTCCCTGGATGGGCAGCGCCACCGCACTTTCTTGGGGTAGGTAAAGTCCTCTTGGTCAGAGTCATCCTGAAATGGAACAACGGAGGTTGTTTTTTCTTTTTTTTTCTTTTTTTATCTGAGTCTTGAACAATTAAAAAAAGTAATCACAGAGAAGAAAAATATTAAGGTTATAAAATATTAATATGTCTAGTGGTGTGCGTAATATCTAGAATGGATTAAATTAGTACAAACACAGATTTGATTCATCTCTCCCAGGCTCATCAGTCCTGCACTGAACAGTCTTTACACTCAGCTCATGGAGAAAGGAAAAAGGCTCACCCGAGGAGGCAACCACTGCTTAATCCCTCTCCTCCCACGCTGGCCGCCAAAGAGGCTGTTTATTCAATCAGTCACATGTTTCCTGTAAGGTAGCTGTGGCTAGTGGTGAGGTGAAGGCAGGTCCCTCTGGAAAATAAAATGATTGAGCTGAGGTTTGGGGAAGTCATCTGCCAACAACAACCCTGAGTGAGATAATGTGATAATGAAGGCTGGTTGGCTAAATCCGGGATCCCACCTCATTACTCCGGCTCAGTTTTCTTCATGTTCCCAGCCTGGCCACCCTGTCCGTCCACAGTAAGGCCTGCCTTGCTGAGCCATCTATAGATCCAGAACAGGATTTGGATGTTCATTTTTTTTTTTACTTTAAAAAAGAACAAAGACTTCATTATTGGTCTATTTTATCTCAATGGGTGAGACACAATTATTATTCTAGAAAAAAATATTTTAGAACCAGGATTCACTGAAAAAAACAAATATGTGATTTGTGATGTTTTTCTTTGTTGTGTTGTTGTTAATACCAGGTTGCTTATAGTTCATAGAGTTTAGTGTTTTTAAAATATTGCCTATTTCCTATGTGAGTGCTACCTGTTAGACCTATAGAAAGCATATATGAAGGCAGAGATGAGTACATAGAAGAAAGAAACATAAGCCATAAGATTCCTTTTGGGTTTCTTCCTATATTGAATTGTATTTTTCCTGTTTTGGATACATACTTCCTAAGCCTCAAAATTTAGTGGGCCTAGTAGTGCACACCTATATTCACAGAACTGCAGGAGGCTGAGACAGGAGAATCTCAAATTTGAGCCCAGCATGGGTGACTTAGCAAATTACCAAGATTGGGTCAAAAAAAAAGGAAGGGCTGAAGCTCTGAGTTTAATCTCTAACAACACACAACACACAATACACACACACATACATACACACACACACACACACACACACACACACACACATGCACACTAATTTCTAGCTCAGAATCTTTTTAAGTTTCTCTTGTGGTATTTAAAGCCTGGTGATTATCATACAGGTTTTACTGCCTCTCTCAGAGATGGTTTGCTCTTTTTCTATCATTGTTGACACTATTCCACGATGTCTTTTTTTTTTTTTTTTCTCTGTGTAGCCATGTGTTATTTATTTACGAAGCATTAACATTTAACTCATTTTAGGCCAGGTCCCACCCACAGCCTCAGAAAGGAATAGATTATTTTCTGTATCCTCGGAAAGGTCCAATAAGTCAACTTCGTGCTACAAGGTATTCCACATCACTCCAGGGCTGAGCCTTCTCTGAACTCTGCCACCTAAAGCCTGGCACTGCTCAGAGGGCAGCCTGAGATTCCTGGCTGTCCTGAATCTTAGATATCCAGCAGGAAACTCATAGAGCTGCATTAGGGGACTGATGTCTGGCACAGGGGTGAACATTTTAGACTCCCTGTAGCATGTTTGTTCCAGAGAGAGGAACGATGTATATCATCACATGAGAATATTCTGTTTCTTACATTGGGGGAATCGTGTCATGTACAGCACGTGGGATGCCTAAACTAAGAGAAAGAGTTTTGCTGCATAGACAGGTCCAGTGTAAGTTCTGCATTTGCTTTTAAAGTGCTGGAATATTATGTAGTTCATATTTGCCTAGGTAAGTGGATTTATAAGCTGTCCAACTCACCCTCAGAAATGTAAAATGAAATTAATATATTTCCGAATAAAAATGTCACTGAGTAAAGATAATAACGTCAGCTGTTGTTTTATTTTAGATGTCTTTTATCAGATAAAGAATGTTTCTTCCCATTGTCTGTAGGGCTTTTATCATGGATGGATGTTAGACTTTGTCTAGTGCTTTTTCTGTATCTACTGAGATGATCATGTGGTTTTGTCGTTGGCTCTGTTGATGTGGTATATTACATTTGCATATGTTGAACTATCCCTGTATCCCTGGGGTGAATAGAACTTGATGATGATGTATGTAACCTTAATGATGTGCTGCATTGTGGGCCAGTATCTTTTTGAGGATTTTTGTGTCTATGTTCCCAGGAAATTGGCCTCTAGTTCTCTGTTTTGGTTGATTCTTTTCTGGTTTGAGTATCAGGGTAATGCTTTCTTCCAGGAATGAGGCATTGGGAGCACTGCTCCCCTTTTAATTTCATCAAAAAATTTGAGGAGCAAAGGCATTATATTTGCCTAGCTAGAGGAAAAATATTTTAGTAACATATCAGCAGAAGCAGCTCCCAAAAGACTTAGCTGCCCTATCTTTGACAAAGAAGCCAAACACCTTCACTAGAAGAAAGACATGGTCTGTAATAGCTACCTCTAAGGGGGAAAAAACCCCACATGCCTATCAACCAATGAATGGATAAAGATGTGGATTTTTTATTCAGTGGAGTACTACTCAGCCATAAAGAAGCATATATTTGGGAGAGACATTAAGAGCAAAATGAATGTGCCTAGACACCATGTCTTAAGTGAATAAATCAGGCACACACATGTAAATAATGCATTGCCTCTCTGGTTTGAGAAATTGAAAGTGTATAGAAAGATCAAAGTATATAATAATGTGAAATAGGAAGGAAAAGTTTAAATAGGAAGGGACATAGCGGGTAGGGTGGACAAAAGGGCAAAGGAAAAAAATGAGAAAAGAAAGATGAAACAAAGCTTTTGTAAATATGCAGAGAAAAGGGTTGAAGGGAGGGCAGAGGAATAGGGAAAAATATAAATTAAGATATAGGTACAAATTCCATATGAGGAGTGTGATCGTTGTGCTTATGTAAACTGTACCAATACAATTAATTCTTAAAAAATTAGAGGAGAAAGAAGTTCGTAGGGTACAAGAATAGCAAGTGCAAAGACCCTGAGTCTTTAGTTTAATGAAGGCTGTAAACTGAAATAAAAGCTATATTTGCTAAGTTTGGTGGTATCAGTGATGTGGACAAAGGCCAGGTCATGGACCCCTGGGAACCTACTGAGAGACCAGCTCTGGTGAAAATATGGTGCAGCAATTTCCCACTCATACTCTGAGTATGAAAGAAAGCCATAGGTGTATTTGTGTGTAGCTTTGATGGAAATGGTAACAGAGTCTTCAGTGTGTTAGTCTTTCTGGTAACTGGAGAATTTCACCTCTGGGAGGAGTATGCTATGACACACCCATATTTATGTAGAAACTTTACAGGGGACAGAGTGAATTGTGCAGCCAGTATAATAGTAGTTCTTTCAGATCTAATAGAATTAATATCTCAAGAAGGAGTTGTAGGAATATAAACCAGGAAAGAAACAAAATGTGATGCTATCATTTACCTTTAGAAGAGTGTTTGTCAGTTTCTCTAAGGAAATAATTTTG
The DNA here is from genome assembly GCA_004026965.1 of Petromus typicus. NCBI lineage: Eukaryota > Metazoa > Chordata > Mammalia > Rodentia > Petromuridae > Petromus > Petromus typicus. The sequence continues at coordinate 39,101 of PVIR01004947.1, forward strand.
GACAGTACATTACTCTGCTTTAGTTTGAATAATGAACTCTGACCAACCCCCAGGTTCCTGAATTTATCTGCTGAGGGGGGCATCTTTACTGTCACTTTCAACTATTTGGATTTTAGTTTCTCAATCTACAAAAGGTTATGATTTTTAAGATCTATGCAATATTTTAAATGCTTTATTCTCTGATTTATTTTTGTATTTTTGTACCCTCAAACCAAATGTAATTTAATTTGTAGTCATACCATCATAACCATGTAGAATAATTGAAAAAAATGTTTTCTTGTTCCTCCATGTGGATCACTGGTTTCTGAGGCTTAGATAGTATATAATACGTGTCACACACTCAATCACTTTATCAAAACCTCAGGTGAAACTGGCAGGTGTCCTTTCTCCAGCTTTAAGCCAAAGATGGATCCAAGAACAATTTGCTGGAAAGAAATAAACTTTTTCTCCAGCCAAACTTTCTCATGCCTTCTGCTGTTGAAAGCTATTTGTACGGGGAAAAATCTATAAACACAGATATAAAAAGCAAGTCTTGCTTCTGTTCAAGCTGCCATCACATATGACCTGATTTTCCAATTCTCTATGATGTCTGGACCCTTGTTTCCCAGCAAGAGCCAAAGCAAACTGCTTTCAAGTGTCTCGATCTTTGTGTGTTTGCAAACCATACCCAGGGTGTTCATTAGGCAGACATCTGGCATGGTGACCGCGGACGGCTTCTTCCTGGACCCCCAGCCTGAGACAGGAGCCAAGCTGCGCTTTGTCTCAGACCCTCTGAAGATGTACAGCCAGTATCAGATGGGATAAACGTACTCGCTTCTGACATTAGGGCTAAACAGAAAATATTTGGAGGACAGTGTGTGGCCTGGGGCTGATTTTATATTTTGGAGAATAGGAACAAGGAGTACAGTAGTCTTTCAAGTGTCCTTGGAAAAAATTGTTACAAGAGGAGAGAAGTGTGTGTGTGTGTGTGTGTGTGTGTGTGTGTGTGTGTGTGTGTGTGTGTGTTGGAGGAATGAGTATTTAATAATCTGAAGCTATGAAATATTACCAAATCATTCAATGGTTCCCTTACTCTTTTAAGTTTATTTCTTGAAATCATTTTTTTTTAAAAAGAGGTATATTTGCATGAAATAGTATGGACCTCCAGTCTATTTTGCTATCATTTGTAATTACTCTGCTAAACTGTTTTGTTTTAAACTACATTTTGACCTTTTGGATAAAACCAATATTTTTAGAACTGAGTTAAAAAGTTTGAGTAAGGATGCTTCTATACTCTGAAAAAGAAAATTCTGTTTGAGTATTTGAGAAAATTGTGTAAATAGGTTAGGGTTTGCTTAAACTTAGCCTTTTGTAGTTAAAACACCACAATAGAAATACTATTTAGTTTAGTCTCATTTCATGAATGTTGATCTCAAAATTTAGTGAGTAAAACAATGTGTATTTTTTATATTTCTGTGGACTAACAGTTTAGGATGGGATCATCTTATTAGCATCATCTTTTAGCTTTGGCCAGCTCCTCCCTGTGCAGTCAGCAAGGAAGGTCTACTGCTGGGGCTGTCCAGCAATGAGACAGAGGCATTGTGAGATTAGGCTAATTTCTTTCACCTTTCAGGAAACTAAACCAGGTATATTTACATTGGTCACAGAAGTTCAAGGAGACAAGCACTGGCCTTGACTTAAAACTGGTACAACTTCTGTTAACCCAAAGCAAGTAATAGGCTGGGGTCAGTTCACCAATGGGGGATTAGAGCCCATGATGTCATGGGCGAAGATGTGTCGTGCCCTTGCAGGGCATGTGCTTTCAGGGAGAAGTCCCTTTTGCAACCTATCTCACTAACCAGGCTTCCATAGTATATGCTTGATAATGTACAACATTTCATGGATTTTAATAAGAGCTCAGTAACTTAAATATTGCTTTCTCATTTCAGAGTTAAAGTAACTGAAGTTTTAAGGAGACTAAGTGACTTATCTCACACTAGAAATAAAAAGCACAAAAATGATCTTGGACTGAGCTTTGATCACTATTACAGTAATAGTTATACTTTCAACTCTTATTGGAGTTACTTTCAACTCTTATTCACATATTTCCCTATTTTTACAATTGTAAATTATATTATCAAATACTAGTATCTTTCTTTCTCTTTTTTTGCTCAAAATTTCATTATGCTTTATTAATTTATTCTGGATTTCCCTAATAATGACAATTTAAGATTTGTTAGATTGTTTCCGACTAGCACTGAACATTTTAGATTTCTTAAGTAAAGTCCAAACAGTATTCTATACTATGGATTTATTTAGTATTAAAAACACTCTTGGGTAGGGAATGTCATTCGGTGGTATAGTACATGGTCATTATAGGCAGGGCCCTGGGTTCAGGCCCTCACATTATCAGAAAAAATGTTTTTCTTGACTATTTCTCAGTCTTCATAAATATGATAGAATGGGGGAAGATGAAAAGTGTCCAGATACAGCCAAATACAAAAGGAAGAGAAAGGGATATAATGAGTGCTGTCAGACCAGTGCATAACTTGGGTACTGTCCTGGGAAGCTCTTCCAAGGTCCGGAAGTCAGACCACTGGAAGGAATTACTAGTTGTTCACAATTGGTAGGTCCTGTTCTCATACCTTAACTTGTACATTTACAAAATAAAGCCAGGGTAGTTATCAGCAGCTGTGGATGAGAAGCAATCCAATCTGCTAAATTCACTGCACAAGGGCAACTGGAACAAAGGCCATAAGGCTGCAGTGGAAACTGCCCCATGCTGGGCTCTGTCAAAGCTTTACCTTTTCCATTCTTCAATCTGTAATCTGTTCATAAGAATACCTACAATGCAGGAGTCTGCCAAAGGGGTCTCTTTGTCTAATTCTCTTCACTTATCATGAGCCTAGCCTTAGTACTACCTGAATGGTCCCATTCATTTTCTGTATTGAGATGGAAGTGAGCCCTGTGCATGCTCTGTATCCTCCTCTTGATCTATAGATTAACATAATATCAATTCCTTCTAATACAGTCCAGTAACATGGTAACAGCAGGCACGCCTCACCCTCTAAACAGGTCGCCTCATGCTTGGTCAATCTTGTGACCTCTTCCCCCTCATTCTTGATGGCCATGGTTAACTTCCTCTCCAAAGCAAGAGAAATGCTGTCCAGATAAGCTCTACTCTGAGCTTCTGCAGAAACATTCTTTGATGTGGTTTGTCAACTTTTCCAACTCCTCATCTGAAGAGGAAGAAGGCCTTTGAATTCTAGATGAACGGAGGACTGTGTGCCTAAGAGATGGTGAGATCCATTTGCAATAGAATACCGTAGAACAGCAAGGCGGAGCAGTCTCCATATCAGCAGGTGCTTTAGCTTTGGGGGCAGAGTGTCTGCAGAGAAAAAATATCTGCTGGCTTTGTACAGATCTCATTCAGGAATCTGTGTCATCAGCATAAAACCTGGAAGTTCAAAGACCCTTGCTCTGGACCCTTTGGCCTCAAGTCACATAAATATACCCTCAGAGAGCATCATCCAGGTAGTTGTATTTCAGTAAATTGTTGCTGTATTACTCTGCTCCCTGACTGGCAGCTGCTCAGCCTTACCCCATCTGTGGGCTGAGCATTTCCATTTTATCATTCACCTTCACCATCTCATGGTATGTTTTTTCTAACAGGCCTTAGGCTGTTACGATACAAATAAAGTTCAGTAATAACTATTTCTGTAATAGTGAACTAATGTTCCCATAAGAAAATGCAGATGGTCTTTCAACACCAGCAGTTTATGGACTCCTAATCTGGAGGGTGGCATTTTAGGGTCAGGTTATCAACAGGTTTTGTTCCTTTTGAGGTTTGACTCTGTCTAGAAAATGTCCTCATATTTTTTCCTAGATGATGGTTCTCTTCCTATTTGTATCTGCATCCTAGTCTCTTCCACTGACCCTGAGGTAGGTCCACCCCTGAAGACCTCATATTAATTTAAGTAAATCATTAAAGACCTTGGTGCAGGTACAATTACATACTGGGATAGCAGGATTCAACATAAAAATTTGGGGTACCACAGTTCGGCCCATGATGCTGTGTATTTCATGCACTATTCTAGTCATTTTGTTTGAATTAAGTTCCAGGTTTCTCAAAGCATCACTACGGATAGTTTGGATTTAGTTATTCTTTTGGGGGGTAGAAGTGGAAGGAGTCCATCCCATGCAGATGCTGGAGGCACACCTTTTTCAGAAGTGACAACCAGCCTTGTCTATATTGTTAGATTTCCTTTGGGGACAAAAGTATTTCTGTTGCAAACCAATGAGTTCTGTCTCATCTACCGTGTTACAAGGTAACATTCAGTATCCCAACTGTATAAAAAAGTTAACAGATTAAGATTTGGGGGCCCCTAGTTATTTGTTCCAGGATGTTAAGCTCCTTCTCAGTGGCTGCCCTACAGCCTGCCCCATTGGCTGTTTCTAAACCTGTTAAAACCAAGCTCTGAAGTTTCAGCCCAAAGAGCATGAATAATCATGGGACAGTGCTTTTTCAATCTTGGAGAAACCTAAAATATGAATTGATGGCACCTTCTTTACTGGCCTAAGGGTATTACAGATTGACAACACATAAGCACACTAACTCTCCCATCCGAGCTGGTCACAATAATGGAGAAATAAATTAAAGATGCACATTATCAGTTTATAGGTATAGGTTACAAATCTTATCATAATCTAATCACTCTATAGCCCTATAAATTAAGATACCCCAAATTTATGAAAATGAAATCTGAAGTTGGGACATTGCCTTGGACTACACAATCAATTCATTACAGAATTACAGTTCAAAGTCTGACCTCTAAGAGATTTTATTATTTAAAACTAAAAGCTATTTGGGCAATATATTATAAATGGGAGAATTTCACAGGAATATTCAGCTTTTCTTAAGAACATATGTACTCATTAGCTACTACTACCAAGACTTCTAACAACTACATAAGTGTGCATGCTTGTGGGTGGCTGTGTTCCAGGAAGGATCCCTGCCCACGTCTCAGAAGGTAATCATTGCTTTTGCACCAAGAAGCCCCAGAGTTGATTAACTTTATCTTAGCATACCAATAAATGTCGTATTGGCCATAAAAACCGTCAGCTCTAGTATAAATCCAACTCCAGTGTTTAGTTCTTTGACCTTCCGTGCCACGGATTCCCAGGAGTGAGCTACATGTCTTTCTTTTATTGGGTCTAAATTTACCGTGTGATCACTGTAGCTGTTCCACTCATCTCGCCACAAGACACCATAAAAAAGCAACTGTTCCAGAGACCTTCATGTCTTGGAACAACTTTATCTGCTCTACTCGGACTATTCCCTCTGCCCCAGCTCTTCCATATGGTAATGACTCTCCTGGGGAAGGTGAAGAACAAGTTTTATTCAGAGTTGAAGCTAATGAGAGGCAATCCTCCCATCTGTTGAGAAGGATACCGAACTGAATTCTGGAGAATATTGCTCTCTCTTTATCTATTACTTTAATAACTTACCTTAAACAGTTTCTAATCTCCATCATTCTGGTTGTCATTTTCTAAGGGTGCTATCCCAAAGAATGTATTTTGAACATAAAGATTTTATAAAATTCTGCATAGGGATTGCCAATAAAACACTATTTGCAAGAGTATACTTGTTTTTTTTTATTTTTTTAATCTTTTTTGGTACATTACATATATGCATCATGATTGCACTCCATAATGGGGATTTGCACCAGTATAAGACACAACTTAATTCTCGTAGGAAAAGAGTATACTTTAATAACTAAACTGAGAAAATTGCGAATCTGTTCCTCTACCACTTGAAAAGACATATTGTTTTGGAATTTTTATTTCTAGTTTGTCTCTCTGTGTCTTATTAATAATATGATTTTCTTAGGGAAAGGTGGGGCATAATAGTCGTCATTCCCTGGGTGCACCTGTGTCTGCAGCTCTTAGCCTGCGCCATCAGCATCACACCAATGGATTTTTCTAAACTATACCCCATGATGCTTCTTCCTGCAGAGCTGCAGCGGATGCTGATGTGCTACAAATCAGGAGCTGCTGTTAGCAGTGACAGCACACCCCATCCCTCAAGTAGGCCTGAGCTGTAAAATAATATCCAGAACCACTGGACTGTAGGAAAGAAAATGTATTTCATTAGAAGATCGGGTTTCAGAATTTTCCCAAGTGCCTTACCTTCCCATATACTCTTACATGTGTTCTTGCCTCACCTTACATGTTCTTTTCTGGCTTTCCTGTTTTTTTCCAAGCCTCTGGCTCTGCACTCTCTCTCTCCTTAGACTACCAGGCAGAGTTTGTTGTTCTGGTCTCTGTTTTCATGGCATCTTTGCATCTTCTCTTGATACGAGACACTTATTCCAGGGCCTCCCTGTTTTCCTATTAGAGGTGCTGGTTTTCAGTTAGGAATGGAATCTCATTCTCTTGTAGCCCTAGTAAGAAACATGTCTAGTCCTCTGTGGAGACTCAATCGCTGGCCTTGAGTGGATGAAGATTCACCACTTTAGGGAGCAGATAGGATGAGTGTGAGGAACTTGAGAAAAGGCTTAAGGGGGGAAGTCTTCTAGGAAGAAGACCAGAGGCAGATTGTGTCTAGTTCACAAGTGTCTCTAACCAACCAGGAAAAGAGCAAGGAGGGAAAGGAAGAAATGTTTCAAGTGGAAAATGAAAGTGAATCAATTCTTTAACTTCTTGGTGCCCATATCATTGTTCTTCCTAACTTTTGGTGAGAAAGCAAGTTTTAAACTGCACAGCTGGAAGTGCCGATATGTCCCTTGTGATAGATACACAGGGCAAGTCAGAGGATGTGCAACTGGGATGCATTCAAGATAAAAAGTTGTCCTGAAAACTGTGTAAACTTTTCTCTAACAGCAGAAGCTACAACAGAAGAAAATTTAATTCTAGAATTTTGAGGAAAATTAAAAGGATTTAAGGATGTGGTTCTTTATACTGATAAAGAATGTTGTCATGTAAGTCAGTCAAGCAAAACACCCTGGAAGATTCCATAAAAATCTCGGGCTAGGGATTTAGCTCAGTGGTTCTGGTGCCTGCCTTGCAAGGCAAGAGCCCAGGTTTGATCCCCAGTAACCATATACAACAAAGCCAGACGTGGTGACCCACACCCACTAGCAATCAATACCATATACCACAGTGCTGGGTGTGGTAGTTCATGCCTGTCATCCCAGAAACTTGGGAGACAGAGGCCAGAGGATTGCTGGGATTAGGGCTGAGTTTAGAACCAGACTGAATTACAAAGTGAGACTCTGTTTCAAAGTAAAAGTGCAATTAAGTTGTGCCATATACTGGTATAAATTATCATTGTTGAGTGCAATCATAATGTGTATATGTAATGTACCAATAAAGATTTCAATAAAAAATAAAATTAAAAAAATAAAAGTGCATTTGCAATTGCCAGAGCAGACATAGACTCCCTTTGCTTTCTACCAAGAGATACAGGATAATATTCTCTCCTCCTCCACTTTTGTCACAACCAATAAATATTAGAGCAACACTCAGATATCTGTAACCAGAAGGAAAATGCCAACATCCTTATCTGATTTTGCATATAATCACCTGCCTGCCTGTGTGGTAAAAGCCAGAGGAAATTAAAATGGTAACCAAACTACGGTAAGACAAGGTGAGCCCTCCTAAACATCATTCATACATGAAGTTCTCCCCTTGGCTTATTCCTCTCTCTGTCCTCTGTATATCCTACTTTGTTATTTAAATCTAAGGGCTCTTTAAAAGTGAATGATGATGAAATACAAATGCAGCTGAGCCACATCAGGAGGAAGTGGCATTTAGAGACAGCCTTGGACAGAGTAGGATGTGTCTGCACATTCTGTGACTGGAAATCCAGTGGGGAGCTGGGGAAGGGCACTTCCCCTGCGGGGCTGGGCGAGGAGCAGGAACCCCTGGCAACTGAAAACATGAGAAATGCTTTGAGACGTACTTCCTGGGTTTCCTGTCTGGCCCTGGCCGGAAATGGGTTTAGGCATTGAAATGGCCAGTGGTTACTTTCTCTCCTCTTTCAATTATTAGATCTCCTAATCTTCAAATCATAGAACCTGGCAAAATACCTGCTAGCATTGGTGTTAAAGCGTTATCACAAAGTGTGATACAGTAATGACAAACTCATGGCATGGAGATGTCCTTGTCAGCATTCAAATTCCCAGATAGCGTCAAAACTCATTTTGCTCCCTTTTTATCTGGCTATTTCCTAAATCCTCTCGAGAGTAGCTATGACTTTTAGAATGAGTTGGTGGATGGTGAAATAAATGGAATGTGTGAATATGCTCTTTCTTCTAGGACTGTTCCCTATGCTGTGAAATTGAACAAAATATAGCTCAAATTGGGGCGAGGAGTGACTACAAAAAGGGAGTTAGTCTCAATGAAAGAATGCCAAAATAGTGACTCTTCCTGTTGTGTCTGTTCAAACTGGTCTCCATTTGGCCACAGGCACAAGGTTTCCTACACTGGCCAACCTAGGTGTGGCCTTGCTCCTTACTGCTGGCTGACAGGGTATGGGACTGAGACATCTGCTACATTAGCACCTGACCCACAAATATGAGCTTAGACACTGGGTGAGACAAAATGACATTATGGAGGTCACCTGGGAAGGAGGGAGTCTGCAAAGTGAGAGGCCCCTGTCTACAGAGTCCCTCTGACTACCGACAAACATGCCCTGGATTCTGCCTGAGTGTGAGACTTTTGTGATGCTACTTTGAGTTGTTTCAGAACAAGCTGCTTCCTGTACTGTAGTCTGTTGAGACAAACTTAGGTGGGGCTCAGGGCTTTTCTTTTAAATCTATAAAATGGCACTACTGTATTTCTATCATTCTCTTTAGTACAATTTTGAGAACTGTAAAATGAAAAGTTAGAAATAAAGAAAAAGTATACAAAACATACGCATTATGCATTTTACAAGTTAGGAAGCACCGATGCTTTAATATTTTGTGTGTCATACCACATTCTCCCAACATCACAAGCTTTTACTACCCCACTCGGCAGGGGCACACACTCAGCAATAGCCCAGACCTCCTCTTGGCATTAGGAGAAGTTGGTTCCTACACACAACCAGGAAATCACAAACTCCATGAATGAGGTGTGATCAGAATAAAGTATTAAAATTAAATAAAAATACAATGAAAAACACGTTATTGTTAACTCCCATCAAAATGGTTCCCCATGCTTCAAGCCTACTTGCTCATCATACTTGCCATCTTCTAAAGTTCTCTGGGAGTTCCTTTCTCATGAGTGTCTTCACTTGTGCGGTCAAGGCCATTTCCATGTCCTGCATTAGTTCAAAATATTTTCTTTTTGTGAATTAGGGGAAGAGGCAGAAGTTTCACAATGCCACAGACGGTGAATAAGGTGGGTAAGAATCCCCAGTGTTTTCACAAGCCTGCCTTTCTCTTGGATGGTACTTGGCATATTCCTGATGTTTTTCATCCCACCTGGTAAAGATGTATATGAAAAAGAACTTCCTGAAATACTTCAAAAGGTGGCAGGAATGGTGAGATGCATGTGTTTGAAGTGAGAGGAAGTACTGAGGGCAACTGATAGCAATATATATTCCCCCCCTTGTAAAAAAATTCAATGGAAACATTCACTGCATTTTTCATTATTCCTTGTGGTCTTCAGATAGGCAATGCAACACCTAGTGAAGAATATATCCACCACGTTCCCACTTTCCAGAGCCTTGTTGTGTTTAACTTTATTGTTTAAGAAAGAGAAGGAAAGAATGTAGATTAGTGTAGGTAGGTAATAAAGGTTTTAGTTTAGAAAAAAAGCTCACACTTTTTCTCTTAAAAGAAAAACACAATAGAAATAGAAAATGCTCAAAGTAAAATAGGATAAAGGGGGAAATAATGAGATTATAACAAAAAAGAAAAGAAACAAATTTTATGTATATAGTGGGGTAGTAGGGTGGGTAGGGCTATGGGAAAAAATTAGAATTAAGTTACGTCTTGTACTGGTACAAATCCCCATTATGGAGTGCAATCATGATGCATATATGTAATGTACCAATAAAGATTTCAATTTAAAAAAAATAAAAACACAATAACACACATCCTATAGGTTTGGCACCACTGTCCTGATCCCACCGCTATCTGATGGAGGCAGAGTTAAAACAGTCATGGCAGAGAAAAGGATCTCTGAAAAACAGTGACAGGACCCTTGGCTTACTCACCTGGCACATCTTCCTACTATGCCACTGAGCAGCACCAGAGATGGGGCCCCCTTGTCTTATTGGAGGAAAGCAAAAAGAGCCTGCCTGTCTCCTAAAGTGTTTCCTGTTGACATAAAATGGCGTGGGTGCCAACGTTTTCTAAAACACATAGGGGTTGGGATCCATAAATCTCCAGGTCAAATGTTTAAGTAAAACTTTGAAAATAGTCACACTGTTGCCTGTTTTCCAATTGTGAAGGCTGAAAGGTCTTAGAAATGATCAAGTTCTTATTCTTTTCCTCCATTCTGCATGTACTACTCAGATTTCGGACACATTTTTTTCCCATTTAGAATGTTTTGCCCAAATCAGAGCACAGCTATCTTCTCTGCATGTCTCAGTTTGACGTAGCCTCCTCAAGGAGTGCTTTTCTTCCTAAAGTCTGTCCCTCATCTAGGCATTCATTGCACTACTTTGCTGCATTTATTTGTTTATCACTGGCGTGTGAGTTGTCATTTATCTCAGATCCCAGTACTTTGGCCAGAACCTGATATATAAATAAGCAACAGATTTACTTTTCTTATTCTGCTGGCTGACATCCATTTCTTCCAGATCACTCATTGTGTGTCTAATGCTCTGGAGCTATGCCCAGACCACATTAATGACCAACTCAGTGCCCTGTTGTACAAGTCCTTTAATTGTTCTGAAATGTGTTTTACCATAGTTCTACCTCTCCCTTCCCAAGGATTTAATTTTTTATCATCTCAAACTTCTAATATCTTCCTCTGTTAGACCACACTTTGCTATCTTTCTATCATATCTCCATTCTTGCTCTTGAACTTTCCTTAAAGTGCTTATTGATGTATATGCCTCTGGATCTTTTTCATAGGCTTTATGACAAATATGCTAAATTTCACTTCATCTAACCTGCTCATGTTCTAAAGGGCTAAATCATGACTGAATATTTCAGTGCACTCTGGAAAGCTCTTTAAAAATCCCTTTGTTACCTGACTGAACTACATTGGACTTAGTATTTAAATGCACTTGGACTTACGTATCAACATAACATAATGGATTTTACAGTTACAAAGTTCTTTTTCTCCTGTTGAGTTCCAGGTTGGAGAGCACAGCTAGAGGCTCAGCTCTGCTTGATAATCCTTTAATTCACTCCTAAGCCTAATGCAGTCTTTGTCACTTTAAAAAATATTCTCATCTTTTTTCAACATCCAAAATATCTCATCACTCTCATGTTCAGATCGTCTTCACAGTTTTTTGTGGAAAGGGAAAAAAAAACAGGCATATTTTTTTTTCAATTTGTTGTCCTTTATCTCCAAACCTGTCTAAAACATTTCGTGTTCTGTTTTCTTTTAATCCATCTCAGAAGATAAAGTATATAGTATATTTATTTCAATTCCTAGTGCACTTTCCAAAAAGTCATTTGTTACTTATTGATTAAAGCAGATGACAGGAAGTACAAAGGTTTATTAGCAGAAATTGAGATGTTAATCTGATTAATGTTCCAGGAGCTAATTAATGTTCTCTAGATATATAGGCTTGAATAGAACAAAGCTAGTTAGTAACATTCTTCTAGCATAATAAAATTAGTAGGAGTATTTACATTGTTCCATTATGATTTCTGTCTTTTCCTTACTAATACTTTTTTTATTTAATTCCTGGGATGCTGCCTGAACAATGGCTATTGCAAGTATCTTTCTAGCTAATATTTAGAAGGCTTAGAAAATGGCTAATTCTTAGGTCATCCTCCTCGAGTCTATAATGACCATTAGGCAATCTCAGTGTTAACACACCATGAGAGGAACTTTAATAAAACAATGACATCACTTTGTCTAAAGTATTACAGTCAGTATCATCAACAGTAACTAACACAGCCCAGAAAGTAACAAATTGTGGCAGCCACTATTCTGACATCTTTAACGCATGAGCTAGATCTGTGACCACAAGCTGAAATTCAGAACTCACCAGTTTACAATATACCATATGTTTACAGTATACAATCCCTTCATCGTAGCAGCATCACCCTTTGGGAATGAGACTTAGAGAGGGTTGGGGGGATAGAGAGAAAAAAGGAAAAGGAGAGATTAGTAATAGGGTTAGAAAGATCATACAAATACTGAGACTGGTAGAGAGTACAGGAGAAAAGAGACAAAAGGAATAAACATAAAACAGAAGATAATAGCAACAGAGAGGCTAGGTATAATGCTTTCCCTCCTAAACAAATAGAAGAAATTGGGAAAACAGTGCAGGATAAAAGCTGAGTGCCCTACCCAGAAGTAATAGGGACCTCAGAAGGGACCTCAAGTCACATAGCTCCCTGTAGGGTTGCTGGCTCATTCATAACTGCATAGGTTTCAGTTGCTATGCTGGTCACCAACCATGGGCCCGTTCTAATCATGCCTGTGTTGCCCACTGTTACTAATTCTGTAGATTTCAATAACTTCATCTGGAAATAGGGGCCTTGATAGACCCTAATTTCTGAGGCTTTGAAAAATGTGTTACTATTACTTCCTTGTCATTCCAGGAAAATAACAGCCAAAAGTAAGAATTTTGTGATAGAACAAGGAAGCACAGTTCTTGGAAAAATATCTAAAGTGGGGTTCTGGTGGGAGAGAAAGCACCAAGGCCATATTAGGCTGACACCTAGAATTTACTTCATCATTTTGTCTGGTCATAGTGGTAGACATGAAAACTTGAGGCTCAAATCTCGGTTTTTGTACTTAGTTCATTGAGCAGCATTGTCTAGGTAGAGAGGTGGATGCAGAGAGAAGTATCTCTTAGAAAGCTATACCCCAGCTTTTATATTCTAACACAGAGAAAAATTTAGAGTGGTTTCACACACTGGCTGAAGATTTCTTTTCAGATGTCACTGATACAGTGTGATGGTGGTGACTACACGGAGACCATTGGATTTTCTAATGATTTACAATAGACTGTATAGTACCGTGATTTATTGATTTTGAGTGTGAAAGACTTTTACTTGCTGTATTTAATCACATTTTAGTTATGGCCAAGAAAGATGAGGAAAAGAACTAAGGATGAGTGAAGTCATTGTACTCTGTTGCTCTGAGAGGATGAATTGATATTCTGACCCATTGCAAACTCAGAACCATGACTTTAATTGCAACGTGTAAAGCTTATTACATTTTACATTTCCTCTGTCACTTAGTCTGTCGTGGTGCTTCACATTAAGTCTGAGAGAAAGTGTGTAGAGTTCTGCATGTTCAATTACTGATAAACTCTCCCAGACCAAAGGGACACAAATACACTCACCTGTATTTGCCTCTTCTCAAGTGCATTTTTTGTTTCTGTGTTGTTCGGATGCTGGCAGAGAATTCATGATAAAGTCGGTGTTAAAGCAGCTGTCGTTGAGGTTAATGTTCACATTGCATGCATGTTGAATAGGTATATTCTTTATTTAAAGGCACAAGTAGACTTTCTGTGTAGCATGTTATAAACTGTTAAGCACTTTACTAGGTAAAGGAAAAGGGTGTGAGGGCACTGCCCTAAATAAGCTTGTTGATTCAGAACATTTTGTTAGATCTACATAGTACAATTCATTCTCATTTGGCATAACCAGTTTTAAAAGAATAAAATTCTGGGTGAGGGATTTAGCTGAGAGGTTCCAGTGCCTGCCTTGCAAGCACAAGAGCCTGGGTTCGATCCCCTGTAGCCACAATGCTGGTTGTGGTGACTTATGCCCACCAGCAGTCAGTACACACCACAGTGCTGGGCGTGGTGGCTCACACTTGTAATCCCAGCACTCAGGAAGCAGACAAGAGGATTGCTATGAATTCTAGGCTGAGTTCAGAACCAGCCTGAACTACAAAGTGAGACCCTGTCTCAAAAAAAAAAAAAAAAAAAAAAAAAAAAGCATAAAATTCTGCCTTGTCATCTAGATAAGCGTGATGATGTCATATGTCTTTCCACTGAGAAATCAGGCAAGAATGGGTTATTACATACTATTTCCACAGAAAGGAAGAACTTGCCTCAGGAACATGTCAGTGTCATATTTATCTAAAACACAAAATTCTTGCTTGCTTATGGGTCCACTTGTCATTTATTACATAGCAGCACATTTATCACATGCGCTGCTATTTGTGGCTAAAAATGATGAGTTCTTCAGGAGTAGAGATGAAAGAAATGAATCATACAAAAGTGGAAAGACAATGTGCATAGAATCATAATACAAACAAGTGTAATAAGTGGTTTTATTATTTTAAGAGATTGATAGCCACTTTAAGGCATTCAGTGCATTGTTTCTTAGTGGCCTCAGGGAGCCTAACATTTTATAAGTGTCACAGCACCTCTCTCTAGTTACATCGCAGAGGGTCAGTCTTGAAATAAGAGGCTGTCTATACTAGAGACTAGGTAAATATTGCATAATTTCTCATAGCACTCATCCACCTCAGACAGCTGAAAGTGGGAGGAAGCAAAAATACATGCTGTTAACAGAAAAATGTGCAATTTAGTCACTCTTTCATGTGCGCCTAATATCACTGAAAACAAAGCAACATGGATTTATTCATTGTTTACTTGAAGGAACTTTTGCATCACTATGCTGGGGTATTCCTGTCAATAATTCCAGAGCCATGTATTTTAAAACACTTATGTAGTTACCCAATCCAGTTCCCTGAGCCCCATATTATAAGAAAAACCAAATATAAGCAAAAATAATTTCTGGGTTGCTCTTTTCTCTAACAAGCAAGGAAACCTGTCTTCATACTGGAATATTCAGGTATAATGTATGTCATTTTGTAGTCTTGTTGTAAAGAATATTTTCTTCTTTGTAAAAAGACATAACAGGTGCAATTAGAGGATATTATATTGTCATATGCGTCAGAGGAATAGAGGTGGTATTAAATCCTCCACATTGCACTTGGCACCAAAGCATCAGAAAGGAAAATGGCATTCCTCAGGGCCCCTTTTCTCCTTTCCACCCCAGGGGGCCTCTTTACAGTTGAGGGGAGATTTTGCAAAAGTCAAGTGTAGAGTGGTCTATAAATTGTCATGGGGAGCTATGGAGAAGGGGAGACTCCTCGTGTCTAAAGCAATACTCTCTGAAGGACTGAGCGAACTGCTGATTTTACATGCTTTCTTGATTCTTCAGAAACCGTGGGCACAGGAAGGGGGGTGTGATTGATGAGACAGCCCATTTAAGAGAGCAGACAATGGTAGGTGGTGGTGTTGAATAGCAATGGCTGGAGAACAACTCAGGCATGATCACTTGCAAATCTTGATTACAGACAAGATACCTACAAATGACTCTGAGATTTGGAGGTACTGTAGCCCATGTTTTCTCAAATGCCTCCATAGGGTCATCAGCTGCCAGTCTTCATTGTATTAGTATTCTAGGTCTGATATTCATTCCAGAGAAAAAATAATGAAACTTCAAAACAATGTAATCATGTTACAATACGACAGGACCTACCTTCCCAGGCAATCCCTGTGCTTTGGATAATGCTTTGTGTCATTCATCAAGACATGTTTTTCTATGCTGAATTAGATTAAAGAAAGCCAGAGAGAAATAGTAATGGCTATAGAACTATTCTGATAAATGTTTCTTAAGGCCTAAAATGTAAACTGGCATGGAATTTTCTGCTCTCTAAAACAGGAAGAAAAGCTAAATTGAAAGGAAATTAATCGAGTCCTTCCTCCTTCCACTGGAACTTGTCCTGAAATGTACTTTTAAATTTATTAAGCATGGATTATATGTCAGATATTTTGTTATTTATTCACTCAATAATTATCTCTTAATTGCTGGATACTGTTGAAAGGACTAATGATATACAGCAGTGAATGGTGCAGACAAGCTTTCTTCACTCCTAGAACTTACTTTCTACTTATGGGGACCACAGATGAGCATGTACACCGAGGAACAAGGACAAGTGCAGGTGGCACTGAATGCTGTGATATGAACTACTTGGGTCTACCAAGCACGCACTGAGCATCTACCATGTGCAAAAGTGTAGTCAGTGCTTTCTGAACACAGAAATTAATAGCCAAGCTCCTACCCTCTAATGTCTTTGAGAAACATAGGAAAGTAGAAATCAGCCAATACTTTGTTCCTCTTAAGGAATTATGCATATCACATGATTAGCTATGTGGTTTCATCTCTAAGCTTAATTCTTTTCTATCTCAGAGCTGACATGCAGTGTTTTGGCAACAGTAAACACTGAGACATGTTCGACTTTCCCCATGATAATGAAAGCATGAACTAGAGCCACGGTAACAGGGAGACATGAATGTGCAGATGTTGTGTAATCCTTGAGTGGACACACAGGCAGAAGATGAGAGTTAGACAGGAAGGTGGAAGAAAAGAGGGCAATTACTGATCCTAGGGGAAATGCTGCACAGTAAGTGTAGTTAAGTATACACTCTGCACATTATAGAAGGAGTAGGCTACTCGGGGATGCTTTAACTTCCTCTGTGAAACATGAGATATTTATTTAAAGAATGTAAGGGTTTATTGGGAGACTTGAACAGAATGCCAAAGGCTTGGAGTTTCTGAAGGGCACAGGAGAGAGAAAACGAATAAAAGTGAAAATGTGAGCACAATCAGGGGCCTTTCCTATTAAGAATTTACAGTGACATCAAAGGGTGCCTCTGTTTGATTTTTTCCCAATGTCAAGGAGCCTAGAAGTTTAAAAGCAATACAAGGTTGAGGTGATGAAGGTGTAGTGCAAATAATGGGATTCGGCATAGTTGATGTTGGTGGGAGCATGACTGAATTAGTAACTAGGTAGTCCTGGTTGGCTGGGGAAGCAGGGGAACAAAGAGGTGAGGGGAAATGTGAAAACCATGGGCCAGTCAGTCTCTGCACTCAGAGAGCGGGTACAGGTCAAGCACCATAGGAACATGGTGGCTGAGTCTGAGATTGGACCACAGGATATGTGCACTTAAAGTTTCTGAAGCGGTGTATGTCTGATTTCTGAATGATGAGGAGTTGTACAAGGAAAACATACCACCAACTGATGCTACAGAAATCTTTAAGGGTGAATAAATGAAAGAAAGCTGTGGACAGCTTGTTAAGATTAGTTGTTGAACTAGAAATTGGAGTCTTCCTGATGTGGAAGGTAGACTTCATTGATATCACCTGGACAGAGAGCAGTTACTACAAGGATGGCTGGCAGAGAATGAAAAATTACTCAACTTTTTAACTCAAATGACCTCCAGTGAACCTCACCCTTGTAGAATTCCCTGCCTCCTGAGTGTACGTGGGAGATACTTATTTTTGATTAGCTCTGTAGATAAAAGTGATCAGATACCATTCATGATTGTGCTATGTTTTATTGCATGGATGAGGAATTTTGCAAGTGTAATGAAGTTATTTAATCAATTGAAGTTTAATAAGGAGCTGATTTTGGATTGAGCCTGACCTTGTCAAGTAAGCCACTGAATGGAGGTGTGGAGGTCAGAAATGGAAGAAGTCAGAGACATGTGCCCCTGTGGCCTCTGAGGGCCCATGTGGTAATAGGGAAAGTGGCTTTGACATATTGAGGTTCTTTTCCCTACAATCATAAAGAAATTCTGCCAACCACTACCTGAGCCTTGAAGAGAACCCTAAACCACAATATGACTCCTTCCCTCCCTGACTGACATGTTGATTTCAGCTTTAAGAGACCTGATAGTGAGGGCCCAGCTCACTCTGCCCACACTCCTGCCCCAGAAACTGCTAAGCAATGGAAGCTGCTAAGCAGCAGTGTGGAACTTAAAGGCTGCACTAAATATGCCACCTAATGATAAGAGAACAAAGTGTTTGCATAATGAGCTGTAAATTTCCATTGGAGAAAAGAGATTTTCCAGTATTTCCTTTTGCTTTAAACTTTTATCTACTGTGGTGGATATGATACAGTTTCTCAAGTAGGACTATAGACTGGAGCACAGGAACCAGGCTATACTGTAGAAAGGTATAAACAGTAGTAGGGATCTGTCATAATTGTCTTTGTTCCTACTCTTCCTTAGTCCACATACCTGCCAAAAATACTTTGTCTCAGCCCTCAAAGCTGGATCAGTGAAGCCGTGAGATCAGAAAGCTGGGCCATGGGGGTGTGGGGCAGGGGAAGGGTATGACATTTGCTCAAGTTTGTTGGGGAAGTTGATGCTGAGACAAAAAAGGAAGGTGAAAGAAAGGGAAACAGGGACAAAGGAAGAAGAGGAGGGAATTAGCTGAGCAGCTGCTTCGATAGAAACATGCAGTTTCATGATGCCTTTGGGCACCTGCCCTCTTCATGAAAATAATTTCACTTTCTGACCAGTGTGGGAGAGCCGGCCTCTCCAGCCAGCAATGGCCAGGTCTGTTCCTCCACATTCCAAATCCTTTCCTGCAGGGTAACATGCTTGGATTTCAGGACACCAAAATAGGACTGTATATTTTATTATATCTATAGGCTTCACTATAAATGAGCAAGAAGAGGCTTAATATCTGTCGCCTACAAAAATTAATGGCCGTGAAGGAAGAAAGCATTAGTGGTTAAATGGAAAGAAATATAAAAACATTTGGTAATGTAGGAATTCATATCACTTCTACGTACATAAAACACATTTAACATTTCAGTTTGTTTGAGAAGTTCACTTTGGAGCCAAACTTTATGAAATTACTAAGTGTGTCAGACGAAATTATGAGGAATACTTTGGGACATGGTTAAAGATTTGTGAAATGCACCACAGAACACTTTAAAGTTTGCAGTGATTCAATAAGCTCTTGGGATACAGTGGAGGTTTGGATTCATTATTTATAGTCATATTCGAGCTGCTGGACTCCAGTGATTTTTCAGTGGGAGGTGTCTGTCTCTTCTTTTCTGCTGGGATCATGGGTGTGGGAAGTGGGAAGATGGAGCTGGTTACAACTCACAATTCAATCTGAGCAAAATATCTCTATCAAGTTGAAAATACTGTGGTGACACACAGAAAAGAGGCAAGTCAGGTCAGTAGCTAACGTGAATTTTTACTACTCTGTGGTTTGAAGGAAACTTATGAATCATTAATATTTTTTAAAATGCAGTCCATTCATTCAACAAATATATATACATATACATATATACACATATATGTATATATGCCTATATGCATTTACATAGGTAACCTTTCTTCAGAGTGATTCTGACACTTTTTCACTCAAAGATAAATTGGTCTCTTCCATTGCCCACTTATAATGGCTATTTGAACAATTATAATACAGGATGGCCTTGTCAAAATATCTTTACCTAGGTGAGAATTCAATTATGTATGGCAGACCTAATTAATTACTGATACTTTCATAGACTCTGTATCTTATCTCCATGCCAAGAATAGGGAGAAAAGAAATACAGGGAACCATCAAGTTGGAGATACTTTGGCAAGTCAGTTGATAAAATGTAGGAGGTTGATGTTCAGAAATGTATGATTTGGACTGAACCAGGGTGATTCATACTTTATAAAGCTCCATTAGCTATTTTATATCCAATCTATTATATAAACAAAAAATAGTAGGAAAAAATAGCTCCCCAGAAATCATAAGGAAAAAAAATGTCATAGTTAATAAGACTCTGTTAGGAAATGGGAATAAAGAAGTCGGGAACATACCAGGATTAAGACCAAGAGTTAATTGTGGAAATGAGCCAGTGATTGCCAGTACTGCTCCTGAGATCAGTGGCTTTCGAATAATAAAATGGGAGAAAAGATATCTTTATCACCTTTACTCTCCTTTCTCAGCACTTGAAACCTTCAAATCAGAGAATACATTTTCCTTATTTTCTATTAACTTAAATCTGTAGTATTTGTGTGTGTATGTGAGTGTGTTTAGTACTATTTCAATATGCAACTTTAGGGCATGACTTCAGAATACATTCAAACTGAAAGAAACTGATTTTTAGGAACTTTACAGCTCCCATCTTCAGATTTGTTTTTTAAATCACAAATGAATGCCTTTAGACTTTTCTAGAAACGATTATTTTCTGCACTCTAATCAGCTCTCTTGTTTACTCTGTGGACTCCATCCAGTCTCCAGACATCTCTTCTAATGCTCTAAAATTAAAATTCCTCTGATGTTCTTCTAAGGTCTCGGCCAGTTCTGAATCTCACCTACATTCCTATGTCCTATCAACATGGAGTCGCTGACGGTCAGTCATCTCATGATCTAGCGCAGCCTGGCTGGACCTCTTCAAACCCAAGTAGTACAAGTGAGACTGTGCGGTCTGTTATGGATGCCTTGGGCATCTCCACTTCTCCCCAGACATCTGACCTTGCTAACTCATGGGCAATGCACTTGGCGCACCATGTATTCAGTCTCTTCTTCAATGACGAGTCCTGAGGTTCCCAGATGGCGCTCACATCAGCAAGTGATGTACTGCACACTAGATGGTCTCGTGGCACGTCTGCTATCAACTCCCACGAATCACTTAGACACTCCTATCTCCTTTCTCCAAACAGTGGATAAATCGAATAATGGCTGTCTGACTTCAGAGGGTTAGAGCTCATCTACAATAGATATTTTTGCCTTTCAGATACAGTCATCACTTGGAATTTTCTCAGGCAAAGTCATTGAGTGGTACAGGGTTCCAGCAATTACCAGTCAAAAGGGCACAAGAGATCCCAATTACAGCGGCCTTCACAGTTATTTTTATTTATCCCTAATGGTCATTTGCATGCAGTGCCTATTGCCATGATTTTTTTCTTTTTTAATCACAAGTTGTTTACATTCCTTTAAGATGTTCTGACAGTGGAATTGGAAAGAACCCTCGATTTAAATATCACACAAGTATTAAGTGTTTTCAAAGGATGATTACAGATGGGATTTGTTGTATCCAACCCATTTTCCCCAAACTAGTTCTCAGCTGCAGGCCACTTAAGTGCAGTTAATTCATTAGAACAAGAAGAACTTGAGTTAAATACATTAGTGATGAACAATTCATCTGTAAAAAGGCTGACTCATGCTGGCAATTTCTTGCACAGTTATTAGTCATCTCATGCTCTAGAGCCCTTGGTGAAGGAAGATAGGAAGCAATGAAAAATGCGGCTTGTCTTGCAGTCTCCATTTGAGAAATTTCCCCAGCACTGGCCTGACTTGAACATTTCCAGTGCCACAGCCTCAAAGACAGGTCCCAATGCATGCTATGACAGCAGACCACTCTGGGAAAGCTACAAACCCAGCACATTTATGGAACCGTTAGAGTGTGAGCGGGCTCTGCTTCGAGTCTCTGTGTCTTCCACTCTGTGTCGCCCTCCTTACTGCCAGCGACTCACCAGCCATCCCTGAGTCCCAGAGCAAGTGCGCTAGCTCTGCAGGTGCTGCTCCTCCCTCTGGAAGAGCTGCATGCTCTAACTGCCTCTTTCCTCTTCCCAGTTCTAAGTGAAGTAGCTCTTCATCACCACCATATTAAGGGAAAGCTGGTGACAGCCTCCCCTGGCCTTTGACAAATGTCCCCTCTTGTCCCACTCCCCTCCCCACCACTTGCCATCTGTCCCACTCCGTGGACTCGAGCCTTTGTCTCCACTCATCGCAAGCTCAGACTGGAGATTTAGCGATCCAAGAGCAGGCCTCTGCCTCTCAGTGTTCTTATTAGGGATCTTGCCTACAGGACACAAAATTATAGATAATCAATAACTGCTGTGGAGTGTCTGTTTTGTAAAAGCTCATGACTGTCCCTTGAAAATCAGTACTTTCATCAGGAGTAGGTTTACAAGGCTCTCAGAGTGTCTGTCTGCTGCCTGATGTCCAGAGGTACCTGTGATGTCTGGTCCCCATGACCCTTCAGTGCCATGGTGCTACCTAGTGCTAGTCTCTACTATAAGAGACTCAATATTTCCTCTAAACTTTAAAAAAGCTTCGTGTAAAGAATATGTTAAGATGAGGGCCTGAATTGCATGAAACAATGAACTTAAACATGTTTAAGAGCCTGCACATTGTAGTGCAGTGTAATCAAAGCAAGTCCAAGTGTCAAAATGCCACCAGGAGCCCTTGCTCAAAATACCTATTTACTAGCCCAGCCCTGTGCCTGCAAAAGCTATAGCCTAGGGCTGGCAAATAACAGGGCAGCGACCTAAGAGAGCCGGGTGGCAGCCTCCATCCTGCTTTCCCCGGAAGCCATCTTCTTTGACCCAGGAACATGTGGAGACACACAGATGTTTTGAATGCCTTTTTCTTGAACAAATGACACTCTGCCACTGTATTATTGATCTTTCTGATGTTTTAATAAGGGATTCTACGGTTGTACTTTCAACTACATTGTTGCACTTGGCAGAGCCCTTGATTTGATATTTGCCCAAAAGTCAGTTGTTAATTTTAGCATTGCTTACCACCTGGAGAAACTGGGAATATTTTAAACATGCAGAATTGTTTCTTTCCATTTAGCAGATCTATAACATCACCTCTCTGCTCTTACATTTTACTGTACACAGAAAGAAGAAACTAAGTAGCATGTTAATATTCTGCAAGAAATTACCTTAGCTGGTCTACTTAGTTTATTTGCTACATATTCTGCATTCCCATATAGTTACAGGTGAAAGTGTTTCTAATCTACCTGTCGGCATCAGCACAACATAGGTACCTTCTTTTAGTTTGTATGATACAGATATTCCTCACATTCTTTGAGCTTCATTTACAGCTTCTCAAAAGTCCTGACTTCTTATCCAGTAGTAATTTCTACTAACTTTATACAGTATAATCAAAAGATACAGTGTGTTTAAGTTTTAAAACATTCATTATAGTAGAGCACGCATTGCCCTAGTTTCCCTCGAAGCGCCTTCTTTGCTTTGCATATACTTACCGTGTTGTTCTTGACTTCCTATCAGGAAACTCTTTCCTTGAGTGTTTTAGGTGCACTGTCATGGCTCCCTGGATGCCACACGTGGACATTTGACTTCAAGAAGAGCCACAGTCACCCATCTGGTGAGTAGAGTGGATGAAGGCACACCATAGCATCTTTATAAGTCTACAGGATGCCACTCATTAGCAACAATGGCTGTAATTTTGGTCATACTTCATAAAGATGTGAAAAAAAGAACTTCCTGAACTGCTCAAAAAAAGTTGCAAGAATGTTAGGGTAAGTATGTCTGGCAAGAGAAGCAGTATTTTGAGAGGATTAATGACAATGTGTCTTGTACTATCATAAACTTCATTTTTGCAGCCTGTGGGGTTCAATCTCTTTCATCTTTCCTTGCCTCTCCTTTTTTCTATCCCCCTTTCCTTCTTCCTCCATGGATCCCTTTCCCCTCTCCTTATACTTTTAATTTCCCAGCAGTGCTGTATGTTTTACCTGCAAAATAAACTCATTGACAATTTTTTATAAACTCTCCAACTATCACTTTAGTTGGGGCCACAACACTGGGTCTCAAGGATGACTGCAAGGGCTTTCAAATTGTCCAGCCATGTCCCCTCCCACCTTTGCACTGTGAAGTCTGTTCTCAGTGCCTCATGGGGACAGATGTGGCTAAAAATAACCCAGTTAACATCAGGACTGTCTTTTGACTCTGCAGTGCTCACTAGTTCACTTAGGTAGAGCAGAGTTCTTCACCTGTGAGTCGGGGCCTCCTATCCAGATAGCTTTGGTCTCTTCCCTGACTGAACCCCTACTGTTCTTCTCTGCCACATCTCCTTGCCATTCTTGTTCCAGGCAGGGTTTTCCTCAGGACTTAATCCTTCCAGCAAAAGCTCTGCTGTTTGATTTTCTCTCGAAGTGCTCCGGGTGATTCCAGTCTGACTCCAGTGCTGCATTCGAAGCTAAACCTGCCTTAACTACCTTATTCAAAGTTGTTTTGAAAGTCCTCAGTCACATTTCTTCAGCTTTGCTTTCCCCACACAGTTGTGATCATCTAACAGACTGGTCCATTTATTATGTTCATAGAACATAAATTGTGAGGGAAGCATGTTTTTGTTGTTTTAGTCACTGTTGCTTCATTAATACTTAGACCCCTCTTGACATAAAGGCATCATTCAAAGACTGTCCATCCATTTCTTCATTTTTCTGGAACCCTTCTTTTTGCTCAGACCATCCCAATTCTGAAATAACATCCTTAAGTCTCTCAGTCAAGACACGTCTCCTCAGAAGCCTCTCTCTGCTCACCAGACCTTCCCTGAGCTTCTCTTTGAATTGCTTCGGCCCTCACGGCCTCTACTCGGGTTACCTCAGGCCGCACTTGTCTCTGAGACCCATTTTCCTTGATTTGCTTTCTTGCCTTGTCTGTCTGTACAGATCCTTGAGAAATCACAGTCCTTTTTTTCTTTTTACTCTTTTGTCTCTTTGCAGTTATGCAACATGTACTTTACAAATTCCTGTCTCATAAACAACTGTGAACCCACAGAAATGAACTTCCTAACCCCTCGCATCTGACGGAAGGTTCTACTTCAGAATAATACAATGTCTTTGTAAAGGACATATAATCATTTTCGATTTGTACAGTAATAAGTTCCAGGAAAAACCAGCTGAGCTACACAAGCAACTTGGTTTTAATACTCACAGTTATTATATTCTCTTTAGGAAATGGAACCCACTTTTCAATATGGGCTGCAAACTCAAGATGTCAAAACACTTTTTAAAAGTTCCACAGAGGTTTAGCTTCTTTACATGATACTCTGAATCATGTCAGTATTGCATGAGACATGATAAAACACTGCAGTTTACGTGCTCCTAAAAGTGTCTCTGAAACTGTTTATCAATTAGTTCATTTTTTAATCTGCTGCCAATATTCCCAAGTTAAGTGTAAAAATGCCTTGACATGCAGTGCACATAAAAGACAATGTCAAAATTAGTTATGTCAGCTCAATAACAGCAGCTCTACTTTTTCTGGTATTTGGAAAACCTGCGGAGCATATCTATTATACAAAGAGTGACAGATTTTTTTTCAGTCTGCAAATTTTACATGATGGTCTTTTTCTAAAATTAGAATATATGGTCTAATAAAAGGTATTTAGGAGAAACCAATAGCCAGCATTACCATAAATGGTCAAAAACTGAAAAATTTTCCACTAAGATCAGGTACAAGACAAGGATGTCCACTTTCGCCACTCCTGTTCAATATTGAACTGGAAATATTAGCCACAGCAATTAGGTAAGACAAAGAAGTAAAAGGAATAAAGATAGGAAATGAAGAAGTTAAACTGTCATTATTTGCTAATAACCTGATACTCTGTCTAGACGATAATAAAAACTCAACCAAGAGACTGCTGGACCTAATCGCCAAATTTAGTAGTGTAGCTGGATACAAGGTTAATGCTCAAAAATCATTATCCTTCATATACACAAACAACAGATTCACTGAGCAAGAAATTGGGGAATCAATCCCCTTCACAGTAGCAGCCAAAAAAAATGAAATATATAGGAATTAATCTAACAAAGGAGGTGAAAGACCTCTACTCTGAAAATTACAGCACTCTGAAAAAGGAGATAGAAAAAGATACCAGAAAATGGAAAGACATCCCGTGTTTCTGGGTTGGAAAAATCAATATCATCAAAATGGCTATACTCCTACAACTATTATACAGATTCAACGCAATCTCAATTGAACTCCCAATGGCATATTTCATAGATCTAGAGAAAATAATTCAGAAATTCATGTGGAATCACAAAAGACCTAGAATAGCAAAAGCAATTCTAAGCAATAAGGACGCGATGGGGGTTTTACGATCCTCAACTTGAAACTATACTACAAAGTCACTGTGATAAAAACCACATGGTGCTGGCAAAGCAATAGACCCAAGGACCAGTGGGGTAGATTAGAAGATCCAGAAACAACTCCAGACACACTAAGCTATCTCATTTTTGACAAAGGAGCCAAATACCTTCAGTGGAGGAAGGATAGCCTCTTTAACAAATGGTGCTGGAAAAACTGGACTTTAACGTGCCAAAGTCTAAAGCTAGACCTAGCTCTTTCACCATGTACCAAAATAAAATCAAAGTGGATTAGGGACCTAAATATTAAAACAGACACACTAAACCTGCTACAAAACAGGTTAGGGAAAACTCTTGAAGACTCTGGTATAGGGAAAGATTTCCTTAACAAATCCTCCATAGAAGGTAGAAGAAATCAATAAATAGGATCTCATCCTATTGAGAGGTTTCTGCACAGCAAAAGAAACCACCAGCAAAGCACAAAGGCAACCAACAATATGAGAAAGAATCTTTACCAGCTGTTTGTCAGACAAAGAACTACTATCTAGAATATATAAAGGGCTCAAAACAATCAACCCAACCAAATTTAAAGACCCAGTTCAAAAATGGGCATCTGAAATGAACAGACATTTTTCAAAGGAAGAAATAAAAGCAGCTAAGAAGCAAAAGAAGAAATGTTCAACATCACTAGTCATTTGAGAGATGCAAATGAAAACAACATTAAGATTTCATCTCACTCCACAAAGAATGGCTGCCATTTCAGAATTAGCCAGCAACAAATGTTGGTGAGGCTTCGGAGAAGGAACCCTTCTCCACTGTTGATGGGAATGTAGACTTGTACAACCCCTGTGGAGAACAGTTTGGAAATTCCTCAAAAATCTAGGGTTGGAGGTCCCATTTGACCTCGCCATCGCCCTGCTAGGTATATATACAAAAGAATGAAAAGACTCATATCACAGTGACATATGTGCACTCATGTTTATAGCAGATCAGTTTGTGATTGCTACATCTTGGAAACAACCCAAGTGTCCATCAACTGGAGACTGGATAAAAAAGTTGTGGTTCTTCTACAGAATGGAGTATTACTCTGCCATAAAAAATGATAAATTTGAATCATTTATACTTAAATGGACATACCTTTAGGATATCCTCACAAGTGAAATAAATAGGTCTCAGATAGGTACATATTGCGTCTTTTCTCTGGTGTGAGAAAATAGATGTAAATGAGTCCTAGAATTGTGTGCTATATATTGTGAAATAGAAAATGCTTAAAGTAAAACAGGATGAAGGGGGAAAAATGAGATTCTGACAAAAAAGGAAGGAAACAAAATTTATGTATGTGGGGGGACCGATAGGGTTGGTAGGGCTATGGGAAAAAAATGAAAATTAAGTTGTGTCTTATACTGGTACAAATGCCTATTATGGAGTGCAATAATGATGCGTATATGTAATGTACCAATAAAGATAATAATAATAAAAAAGAAATCGATAAATGGGATCTCATCCTATTGAGAGATTTTTGCACAGCAAAAGAAACCACCAGCAAAGCAAAAAGGCAACTGACAATATGGGAAAGAATCTTTACCAGCTGTTTGTCAGACAAAGGGCTACTATCTAGAATATATAAAGATCTTTAAAAAGTCAATTCACTCAAATTTAAACACCTAATTCAAAAATGGGCATCTGGAATAAACAGACATTTTTCAGAGGAAGAAATAAAAACAGCAAAGAAACATGTGAAGAAATGTTCAACATCACTAGTCATTCGAGAAATGCAAATGAAAACAACATTGAGATTTCATCTCACTCCACAAAGAATGGCTGCTATCTCAGAATCAGCCAGCAACAAATTCTGGCGAGGCTATGGAGAAGAAAGAACCCTTCTTCACTGTTGGTGAAGTGTAGACTTATACAACCCCTGTGGAGACCAGTTTGGAGATTCCTCAAAAAGCTAGGCCTGGAAGTCCCGTTTGACTGGGCTAGGTATATACACAAATGAATTAAAAGACTCATATCACAGTGACATATGTGCACCCCTTTCTATAGCAGCTCAGTTTGGGATTCCTACCTCTTGGACACAGCCCAAATGTCCATCAACTGGAGACTGGATAAAAAAAGTTGTGGTTTTTCTACACAATGGGATATTACTCTGTCATAAAAAATGATAAGTTTGAATCATTTATACTTAAATGAACATACCTTGAGGATATCCTCATAAATGAAATAAGTAGGTCACAGATAGGAAAATATTTCATCTTTTCTCTGGTATGAGAAAATAAAGATGTAAACGAGTTGTAGAATGTATGTTATATATTGTGAAATAGAAAATACTCAAAGCGAAATGAAGTGAAGGGAGAAAAATAATGAGATCATAACAAAAAGGAAAGGAAACAAAGTTTATGTCTATAGGGAGTGGGGGTGGTAGGGTGGGTAGGGCTATGGGAAAAAATGAGAATTAAGTTGTGTCATATGCTGGTACAAATTCTCATTGCTGAGGGCAATCGTGATGTGTCTATGTAACATACCAAGAAAGATTTTTTTAAAAGATGAAAAATAAATTAATCTTATGATGTAATGACTCAGATTTTGCTTTGGGGTGACATGGGTTGAAATTGCCTTGACTGGCCCATTTTTATCTTTCTCATTTCACCTTTGACACAAGCATACAGGTCTACTTTGACTCCCACCCTCCAGTGTCGGTTGCTAATGACACACTTCCACATACAAATACTAAACATGGAATCGGGGCTATCAGTGCTTGTGAATAACTTTTCTTGAAAGAAGAAAATTAGTGTTTTTAAAATAAAGCAGGTTTTCTCAAATATGTTCACATGCTGACTAAGACTGGCATCTAAAAACATCTAACTATAGTTCAGAGGTTTTTTTTATTTATTGATTAAATGGGACCATCTGTGAGTTCTTCCAAGAGAATAACCTCATTTTATTGTTTCCTTATATTAAGACATTTGTTAATTTACTATTTTAAATAATTTTATGTCAGAACTGCTAGTACATATCCGTAATCCCAGCTATTTTGTAGGCTGAGGCAGGAAGATTCAAAGTGTATAGTCAGCCTGGTTAACTTAAGGAGATTCTGTCCCCAAATTTTTTAAATGTCTGGAGACATAGCTTTGTGATTCAGCATTTGCCCATCACACATGAAATCATGTTCTCTGTCCAAGGCACAGCCAAAAAACATTATCAAACATATACAAAATATGAAAAATATTCCTTTTCTACATTGACATTGCCACAGAAATACAACTGAAATGTTGTTTTTGTGCTCTTATAACAGCCATTAGTAAAATATCATCCTAAAGGCTGCATATCTTAATATACAGGAGTCATCCTAGATACTGTATGCATGCTGTATTTATATATATGGCTTTAGAAGCTACAGGACCTCAGATTTAGTCTGGTCCAATGATTTCTGACTGCTTCACTCTATGGAGCTGAGAGACATATGAGTTAGTGACAGAAATGCACCATGCTTTAGATTAGTCTTTTATGGCTGCTGCAACAAATCGCTGCAAATTCCATAAAAAATCCTGAAATTGATCGTACAGTTCATTGGTCAGGAGTCTAAAATGAGCTTCATGGAGCTGAAACCAAAGCATGAGTAGTGCTGTGTACAGTCTCTGGACCGATGGATCTTTGCTTGGGCCCTTCAGCTTCCAGAAGCTCCTCTGTGTGCATCTCTTGACTTGTACCTCTGTGTAGCAGTCCCGCTCTTGACCCTCTTCGTCCTTCATCTGCTGTGGCAATTACCTCTGATAAGACCCTTAGACAGTCATGTTGAGCAGAGATGGAGGACCCAGGGTTCTCTGCCCCATCAGGATCTTCCATGCAAACATGGCTGCTAAGTCCCTCGTGCCCCGTGATGTGATGCTTCCAAGGTTATAGAGATGAGGTGTGAACACCTTTGGGAGAGGACATGATTCTGCCCACCACAGGTAATGTTCCTAAAGGAGGAACCAGAACAGGGCAGTGTGTGATTCTTGAAGAGTAAACAGTATGGGCTTGCAGTGAGGATCGTGGATTCTGATACTGATTCCAAATCCTGGATCAACAACATACCAGTTATGAAAACCTAAGCAAAATCTTCAGAGATGCTTCAGTTTCATAATCTCTAAAATGGGAAGTTATGATACTAGTAACTATGTTATACTATTGTTTTTAAAGGCTGGATGAGTTTGTATATGTAGAAGCACTTAGAATGATTCCTATATTTGTAGTTATTATGTGCTGTAATTGATAATGATTAGTTCAATCCAACTTATTTTACAAATGAAATAGTTGAGTCCCCAAGAACCTAATAACTTGTACCAAATAATTTAGCAGAATTAGATTGGAGAATTGGTCACTCGGGATTACTCTGCATTGTTAAGTCAGTGTCCGGTGAATCTATTTTCAGTGGTATCAGAATATAAGGAGCTTCTACCTCCTTATTACTAATGATTCTTAATTGGCCTGATGCCATCAACAGCATGTTTCAGACTTGATTTAATAACAGGAACAAGAGTATCTTTTATCTTTCTTAACTTTCTGTAGCTTGATCAGGTTGTACTGGATTCTGTAAAGAATTAGACATTTTGACAATTCGAGAATGTAAGATACCCAAAGACCAACCATTTCACAGGCCACACTTCTCTTGAATTTTTCGTATCTCCATACTGATGTGTAGTACCTTAAGAGGTACAGATAATACCAAGTGGAAAATATGTTCAACATTTACATTTATTTTCAGTTTTGATTATGAACTTGTCCTTTCTGATGACTGACTGCACAAGATGAGGAGGCTTGAAGAGTATCCATACAGAATTTCACTGCCTCCTGATTGGAAAATATGCTTAAGAATCTTTGCAGTTTAGGTTGTGGCTCTGAGAGTTTGTGCTACATCCTCTGTGCTTATGATCCTTCCACCTCCATCTGGCATGAAATGATTTTTGAAAAAGAAATTTTTACTGAAATGCTAAACATAAAAAGTACAAAGAGAAAACTGTTACATGGAAAATGAGTAAGTCAAGGATGTGTTAATTTGTTTTCCGGATGAAATAGAGATTTCTTACTAGAAGTTAAAGTCGCTTCCTCTTAAGTGAAAAATTGAAGAATCATGAGATGTAAACTCGAGAAAGAACATGGAGATTATTTCATCAAAAGCCCTCACTTTACAGATGTCTCAGTATATAGGGAAAAACAAAACTGAGTAACTATTATTTTAGGAATCTGAAAATAATTCAATCACACTTTTTTTTCCTATAGGCTCAAAACATTTCAGTATTTTCCATTTTCATTTATTCTAAGCATTTTTTTTTGTCACTACTCTGTTCTTCTGGTAGATGCATATAAGTGTTAATCCTTGTAGAGGCCTTGATAGTTAAAAATTATTTTTGCTCTGGTTTTGCTGCCAGCTACAGATGGCCTTGTGATCTTAAACATATTTTCAGTGAGAATTATACAAGAAATATTTGTATAATCTAAACTGCTGTGCTTTTCTTAGATGTCAAATTTCAACATTGTGTTCTTTTTTTTTATGTTATTCTTTAAAGAAAAAAATCAGCTCTGAGAGGACAAAAAAATTGTGAGAGTCACATTCCTGGACTATAACCATCTCTATGTTTTCCTTCTCTGTGGTTTCAAATCGCTTGAACCCTGTGTTTGACTTTTCATCATCTTTTACATTTTGTTTCAGAAAAAATGAAACTGGGTAATTACATAATGAAAGCAAGCTTTATACATAACATAGTTGCTGTTATTTCTCCTGGCCAGTTAGAAAATTTCCTTTGGAATGCATGTGTGGACATTTTTCATTGGCTTGCTGCCAGCCCCCTCTGGCTTTCCTGCTTTGCTGGCTGTCTGTAAGTCATGGAGTGATCCACCTCTCTGGGAAGTACCTGGCAGTGAAATCACTGAACTGAGTATCCCCTGAGCTCCTTCTGTCCTTCTGTTGGTCTAGCCATTCCTCTGTTTGGAGGAAGAAATCTCCACCAGGAAATAAGTCCAAACTTTGTACTTGTATGCGAGTACAAAGGCACTTCATTGACACAGCATGTGTGGGTCTGCTGAGCAAAGTCAGAGATCTCGAAAGGGGGCAGGCCTCGAAATGGTATTTGCATATTACATAGGTTCTCTTCTTTCCCATTTATGTGATTTATGACATCATCTTTTTTGTGAGCCAGAGCACAGGAGATAGGACAAGGTCAAGAGATAGGAACAAGGTCAGGGCAAAGTGTACTGGGACTCAGGAAATGATTAGGAGTTAGGGGATGGTGTTTACTAAGGAGATAAAAGAAGGACAAGGTTCACTGTAGTTTTACTTGGGACAGAGAGTAAATAACAGAATGGAGGCTGGGCTTCAAGATGAAGTCATTGAGGCCCTTCAGATACAGTATTTCTCCTTTCATACATGAATGTCCCAAACTCATATTGAACTTTGTCCTTTCATACTCAATCTACGAAGAGAAGGTGTTGTAGTCTATAAGTAACGACCAAGGGTCAGAGGTGTTCAATGCCTTGTCCAGAAGAGTCCAAGCAGAAGTGTCAGATGCTAACCTCAGGATGCTTAACCTGCTTATTACCAGCTCCTCAGAGTTCGGAGCAAGCCCAGTGTGGTCAGAGGGTTATTGATCTGACAGAGCCAGCCCTGGACATGCTTCGGGCCCATTTCAGGAGATCTCATGTCCTCATATTGCTGGAACCTGCATTTCTCCTAAAATGAAACAGAGTTAGATCTGTCCCTAATTCTCATTTAAGATGAAATCCAGTAATATATGAAAGCCACAGAACATGTTAGCACATGATTATCCAACGTGGTTTAAGAGAAGGTCACTAGGATGCAACTTTGAAACTGCCCACCGTTGTGTGATATCACCAGGAGGTGTCCTTTTTAATCAGGACTCAATGTCCTAACTAATTATTTATTCACCAAATTAAAGGGCAAACTTAGACAGTGATATTTTGCCATCAAAATAGAGTAAAATTTATATGTGCAGTAATTTTTTTTCTGAAGGTGCCTATATTTCATATTAAATAAATCCTCTTCTTTGCTACCTTGATGCTAATGCGGCCTCAGCATGAGGTGGCCTGGTCAGCCCTTTGTGAGGGCTGGAGCGGGGACTTCATGTGCTCGAGTGTTACGCTTCCTCCAGCAGAACTTCCAGCAGCGGAACTTGAGACAGAAAGTGGTGTTTATAACCAATGGAGTACTACACTGCTGTGAAGAAGGACAGGGAAAAGAATGCAAGATGAGACCATGTTTTAAATGAGATAAATCAGGCACACAAGCTTAAATGTCACATGGTTTTCCTTATGTGAAAAATTCAAAGTAAATATACATCAGAGAAAACATTAAAAATGCATAACAAACAAGGAAATGGATAATTTACATATGTGAAGAGGACTAGAGACAGAGTCGTGAGATTTGAAAAGGAGGAGAAAGTTATAAAAAAAGAATGAAAGTGTGTCAGATGCGGGACATACCAGCCCCACGGCGTGCCTGTTGCACTGCAGACACGTACTAACATAAAAAAGAGAAGTAGCCTGTGATCTTCAAAGACTACTACATTACATATAGTCACGTGCACCGGTAGTTAGACCACCGTGTTGTCCAGAGCCTCACCTTACAGGTTATTCTCTTCCTCCTCTGCTCCCTACTCAATCTTCTGCCCTCATTTTCTTTTCTCCTCCACAATCCCTATTGTTAAAGTGCCCAGTCTCGGGTCTTGGACTTCTTCTCTTTCTCATGTTTATCACCCTGTTGTGTGCATGATCATATCTCCTGGCCATAGTGACAGTCTTTACACTGGCATCTCCTCAATTAATATTTCCAGTCCTATTCTGTTTCCCAAACTTCACTGAGTCTTTTCTGTTACCTAATCACAGTCTTCACATGGACCAATGCCAGGCTTTGCTTTTTAGTGAGTTCTAACCTGTATTTCCAATCTTCTCCTGGACCAAAGTCCACACATTTGATAACGTCCCTTGCTACCCACCCTGCACAGGATGGACCTTCTCCATACATATAGAATCTTCTTAGATTCTGTCCTTTCTTTCACAGCCTCATCTCATCCACAGGCAAGTCTTGCTTGTTCCAAATATTTGCAGACACACATTTCTACAGTTGTGTCCTTCACTGAGATGACTGTAACTGCCCCCTAACCCACCTCCCTGAGGTTTTCCTATCCCACAGGATCAATTCTCAATTCTCTCAGCTCTGATAAGGTCCTCAGGACTTGGAAATCTCAGTGAGGCATCCTGGAAAGCTTTTTTAAAATGTGGAATCTCTGTCTGCCCAGAGATGTGCTGTTCACCTCCTGAATGCTCCCCATAGCTCTCACCTCCGTCTCGCGTGTGATGTACACACAGCTGATTCTGCACCTGGAGGTCTCTTCTTGGGAATAGTGTGCTCCAGTGGGGAACAGAATGTTTGTTATTGGTTTTATCAACTGTGTTCCAGAAATTAACTTGGTACATTATAAGTATTTAGTTATATTATTAAAAAACAATTATAAAATATATTTTTATTGTGATTGGCAAAGACTATAAATTTTACATATTAACATATCCTGATTCTCCCTGAATCATGACTATGTTCATTGACCCTATGTTCAACAAGATGTTCTTGTGTGCTGTGCAACTATAAAGCATCAGGAACACTTTGGTGAGCAACAGGGGACATAGTTTGACTTCTATTCTTACTAAATAGAGGCATGAATCAGAGAAGCTTTTGCAAGTTATTATAGAAGATGAATTGAAGTAGGTGTGCTCCAGGAAAGAAGTTAAATTTAAAGCACACCAAAAATCCATAAAGACTGAGGTAGACAAATTTAATTAAGTAATTTTTATTTGAGCCAACATCAGAAGGCTGACTACTGAGGAGGATTTGAGGCACAGAAAAGAGTAAATACAAAAGTATAGGGAGACTGAAGAAATAAAATGAGACCTGGATTGTTCGGGTGGGACACAAAACTGAGAGGAAAAATAGAGCTGGAAGAGGCCAGAGAAGTCTGCAGTGCCCTGGGGAACTTTTTAAGGATGTGGTCTGTCCTGAAAATCACAAGTCTATTAAAAACATTCAAGCTTGCAGAAGACCACATCAGGTTTATAATTTTAGAAAATGATTTGGGGTACAGGACAGTAAAGAGCTGAGTACACCTCACTAGCTCAAGCAACTTTATAATAAGAATTGCCATATGGGAATTACAGTTTTTCAGGAAAATTTTTTCTTTTTTTATTATCTTGGGAAAAATTAGTCAGGAATCCAGAATAACAGAGAAGAATGGCGTAATCTTCTTGGGAGAAATAAGGCCCAGCAGTTGACAGAGAGGGTGCTGCTGTGAAGGAGCACACTGCCATCCTGTGAGGTGTGAGAGCGAGGAGGCTGGCACCGAGGGGCGGAGGCTGGCACCGTGGGGCGGAGGCTGGCATGTCATAGCCAGGCAGGAGACCCGAGGAGAGGAGACAGGACCACAGTTCACTCCGTCTGACTTTCTGGCAGCTTTCCCTACACCATGTGTTTTTGTGCCCTTGTCTTATGATGTGGGTGTGTCGTTCTTCTAGATAAAACCTAGTAGTACATTTTCTGTGTGTAGAATCCTATATGTGATACTCCAGTAAATACTCAAGTTTTAGATGTGGCATCCTTACCTTAGCAGTTCACATGTGTGATTCTAAGGTGCACTGTTAGCTGTGCTGGGAGATCCAGAGTCATCTTTCATATTCCTTCTTATGAATTATTCATCTATATTTTTTGAGGTTTGAATATTCGCTGCAGGCTGCAGCTCAGAGTGAACAAGTTAATGGGAAGTACAAAGAGAGGGAGAGGGGACACCGAGGGACACTCCCCTGCGCAGTCCGAGCCCGGGCTACAGTCTGAATTGACAAGAGCAATACGGGTTTCATGGCACAGCTGAAGCCAGGACAGTGCACAGAATACTTTCACTGTCAGAATTCAGTGAGCTTACATGCAGCGCTATGTACCTTAATGGTGGCTTGAAAAGACTTCTAGATAAACTTAAAATTTGACCATCAGGGAGAAATCTAAGAAGATTTTCCAAGTCTGCATTGTTTATCATAAAAGAAAAGCCGAGGCAATTATGAGAACAATTACTGTTTTGTGCTTTAAAATTTCATTTTAAGAATAACTTAGTTATTATACATTCATGATTTTATTCAGTCTTCGAAGGAATTTATCTGGCATTTATATTGTATTAATGGCCCATTTATTTAATGTTTTCTGTTACTAAACATCTTTATCTGGCAGAGATTCACAATTTTGTCGTTGTTTAGAGACAGGGGCTCATTATGTGTTTCAGGCTGGCCTTGAGCTCACGGTGTCACCAGGCTGGGCTTGAACTCTTGGAAATCCTTTGCCTCAGTCTCCTAAGTGCTGGGACTACAGGTGAGGGCCACCATGCCTGGCTAAAGTCATTTGTTACATGTTACTGAAATATAGAATCTTGTCAAAATATGATAGTTGGTTCATGATAAAAATAGGGTATATATTTTTTATGTTTTCAAAGGATACTTCCAAAATTAATATATTCCTATTACAGAAAAGTGATGTATCATTTTTATTTATGGTTGCTTGTTACTGTTAATTACATGTAGGTATTATTAAAATTATTATTATTTCTCTAAAATATATAAATATAGGTTTATAAAAGAAAGAAGTGTATTGTGGTGCTACACCACTCTACTGTCCA